>VMDO01011497.1:0-66534 GCA_007922755.1 Pedetes capensis | reverse complement strand
AGCTAAGCAGGGTCAGGCCTGGTTAGTACCTGGATGGGAGACCACCTGGGAACACCAGAAGCTGTAGGCTTGGGAGAAGGACCTGGCAACCCCCTCCCAAAAATCAATCTGCCATTGAAAACCCTATGAACAGCAGAGAAGCACTGACAATAGTGTTTCCCCTGTTGTACAGAAGGTCGCTATGAGTCGGATACCGACTCGACGGCACCTAACAACAACAACAAAGTAGATAAAATTGGCCTGGGGTTTAGCTCAGTAGGTAGAGTGTGCTCTGTGCTCTCTGAGGCCCTGGGATCAATCCCTAGCACTACAAAAATTGGAAAAAGTTCTGGCAGCCCACTCCTGAAACAATCCCAAAGCAATCAGCCATAGAAAACCCTATGAATAGCAGAGAAGCACTGACATACTCTGACATACCAGGCATGACACAGTGTTGGGGAGTGTTCCATTATTTGTACATAGGGTCACTCTGAGTCAAACCCAACATGATAGCACCTAATGACAAACCTGAAATTAGGAGTTTTAGTTGGGATATATTCATTCCATGAATATTTATTGACAAAACTTACTTAATTAAGCAAATTACCTATCTCTTTGAGACACCATGGCCCTGGAATCTTCTACAGCAGGAAACTAAGATTTTATTTTCTGGAATAGTGAATGAATTTAACTCTACTAGCTATTAGAAATTGTGTAGTCATAGCTATCCATACCTGAAAAACTTATAAACATTCACTGTAGCAAAGAATCACTTTCTTTAATATGTGCACCATAAGATGGAGAACCATAAAGAATCTTTTAAATTCTAGCAAGGAACCTGTTTCAAGAAAGCACCACATTGATGTTTCCATGTTTATATGAGCTCCATTCCTTAATTGTGTATGCATATATGCATGTACACAGTTTGAATGTGGAGATGAAGAAAATAGAATGTTCTCAGATCATTCCTAATATCTGGTTTAGAAATGTCTAATACAAAAACACAGTTGTTGTTAGGTGCCATCAAGTCTGGTCTGACTCCTGACTACATGTCCAAAATACATCAGTCAGATGCAGCCTAGACATCCTTGCTTCCAAGAAGCACTCTGGTTGTATTTCTTCTAGGATGGATCTGTTGGTTCTTTGGCAGTTCATGGTATATTCGATATTCATCTTCAGTATCATCATTCAAAAGCATAAATTCTCCTGTCTCCTTTATTCAATGTCCAGCTTTCACAACCATATGATACAACTGAAAATATCATGGCATGTGTCAGGGGTAACTCCATCTTCAATGTGACATCTTCATTTTTCAATGCTCAAAAGAGGTCTTTTGTAACAGATTTTCCCAATGCAATGCATCTTTTAATTTCTTGACTGCTGCTTCTGTGGGTGTTGATTGTAGAAATAAGTAAAGCAAAATCTTGGACAACTTCAATTGTTTCTACATTTATCATGAAGTAGCTTACTGACTCAGTTGTAAGGATTTTTGTTTTGTTGATGTCGAGGCACAATCCATACTGAAAGCTGTATTCTTTGATGTACATCAGTAAATGTTTTAAATCTTCTTCACTTTCAGCAAGCGGAGTTTTGTCATCTGCATAACTCAGGCTGTTAATGAGTCTTCCTCCAATCATGATGCCATGTTCTTCTTCATAAAGTCCAGCTTCTTGGATTATTTGCTCAGCATAGTGATTGAAGAGCATCAGTGAAAGGACACAGCTCCGTGGCACACATGTCTTGATTTTAAACCTGGGAATGTTTCCATGTTCTCTTTGAACAACTGCCTCCTGGTCCATGTACAGATTCCTCATGAGTACAATTTAGTGCTCTGGTATTCCATTCTTTCCAATGTTATCCATAATTTATTGTGATCCACACAGTGAAATGCCTTTGCACAGTCAATAAAACAGATAGGCATCATTTGGATCTTTTCTGCTTTCAGTTAATATCCATCTGACTTCAGCAATGATGTCCCTCTTTCCATGGCCTCTTCTGAACTCAGCTTGTTTTTCTGGTAGTTCTCTGTTAATATACTGCTGCAATTGTTTTTGAATAATCTTTAGCAAAATTTTACTTGTGTGAGATATTCATATCCTTTGATAATTTTTGTATTCAGTTGGATCCCTTTTCTTGGGAATAGGGACAAATAGGGATTTCTTCCAGTCAGTTGGCCAGGTAACTATTTTACAAATCTCTTGGCATAAACAAGCGAGCATCTTCAGCACTGCATCTCTGTGTTAAAACATCTCAATTGTTATTCTGTCAACTTCTGGAGCCTTGTGTTTTGCTAATGCCTTTATGTCAGCTTCCACTTCTTCCTTCAGTACCACTGGTTCCTGATCATATGCAATCTCTTGAAGTTGTTTGTCATCCTTTTTTTTTTTTTGGTATAACAACTCTGTATATTCTTTCCATCTTCTGATGTTTCCTGCATTAATATTTTCCCAATAGAAGCCTTAATTATTGCCACTTGAGGATTGAATTCTTTCTTCAATTCTTTAAGCTTGAGAAAAACAGAATATGTTCTTCCCTTTTTGGTTTTCTATCTCCAGCTCTTTGCACATGCCATTATAATATTTGATTTTGTCTTTCTGAGCTGCCCTTTGAAATCTTCTGTTTAGTTCTTTAATTTCATCATGTCTTTCTTTAACTTTAGCTCCTGGCTGTTCAAGGGCAAGTTTCAAAATTGCTTTTGACATGTAATTTGGTCTTTTCTTTTTTCTTTTTTAAATAACCTTTTACTTTCCTCATAAATGATGTCTTTGATGTCATGCTATCACTCATCTGGTCTTCGATTATTAGTGTCTAATGCATCAAATCTGTTCTTGAGGTGGTCTCTGAACTCAGGTAGGAAATACTCAGTTTCATACCTAGGCTTTTGTACACTTGTTCTAATTTTCTTCACTTTCAGCTTGAACCTGCATATGAGCAGTTGATACACAATTAGCATCTGGTCTTATTCTGACTTTTGATATTGAGATTTTCCACCATCTTTTTCCACAAATATAGTCAATTTGGTTCCTGTGTGTTCCATTGGGTCAATTCCATGTGTATAGTCACTGTTCATACTGGTGAAAAAATGTATTTGCAATGAAAAGGTCATTATCTGACAAAATTCTATCATGTGATCCCCAGTATTGTTTTTGTCACCAAGACCGTATTTTCTTGACTATTGAGTCTTCTTCTTTGTTTCTAACTTTTGCATTCTAGTCACCAGTAATTATCAGTGCATCCTGATTTCTTGTTCTATCTATGTTAGAGTGCAGAAACTGGTAGAAATCTTCCCTATCTTCATTTGTGGTCTTAGTGGTAGGTGTGTAAATTTGAATAATATTATATTAACCGGTCTTCCATATAGGCCTATGGATACTATTCTATCACTGACAGCATTGTCCTTCAGGACATATCTTGAGATGTCTTTTTTGATGATGAATGCAAACCTACTTCCCTTTAATTTCTCATTCCCAGCATAGTAGATCATATGTTTATCTGATTCAAAATGGCCCATGGCAGTCCATTTTATCTCACTAATGCCTGGAATGTAGATGTTTATGCACTTCTTTTCCCTTTTAATGATTTCTAATTTTCTGGGCCTGCAGATGTACCACTATGGCATCTGATCCCATCAGATTTCAGGAGCTAAGCAAGGTCAGACCTGGTTAGTACTTGGATGGGAGACTGCTTGGGAATACCAGGTGCTGTAGGCTTGAGAAAAGAACCCGGTAGCCCTTCCCCCAAAAAACAGCCATTGAAAACCCTATGGATAGCTGAGAAACACAATAATAGTGTTTTATCTGTTGTATATAGGGTCCCTATGAGGAAGACACTGACTTGATGGCACCTAACAATAATAACAACAGTTTTCCTGGATTCATACTATGTTCATTCCACATTCTAATTATTAATGGATGTTTATGGTTGTTCCCTCTCATTTTGAATAGTGCCACATCAGCCAATGTAGGTCCCTGGGGCTTGACTCCATCCTTGTCATTAAGGTTGACTCTACTTTGAAGAGCAACTCTTCCCCAGTCCTCTTTAGAGTGCCTTCAATCTGGGGGGCTCATTTTCTGAAGCTGTATCTAACAGTGTTTCTTTGCTATTCATAGGTTTTCAATGGATAATTGTTTCGGGAGTGGGTTAGCCATGTCTTTCTCCCTTGTCTGTCTTAGTGTGGAAGCTCAGCTGAAACCTGTCCACCATGGGTGACCCTGCTGGTGTCTGTAATACTGGTGGCATATCCTTCAGCATCACAGCAACACATAAACCCCACAGCATGTCAACCTGACAGACCCATTGGGGCAAAAAGACAGTAGTAGAAAGAAAATGATCAGAAGAAAGATAATATGTTTGCTTTGGTTCTAACTAACAAATTTAACTGTTGGTTAGTTACGTCATTTTGACCTCAGAAGAGAATTATATTTTTTTCTTTCTTTTTCTTTTCTTTTTTTTTTTTTTTTGCGGTATTGGGGGTTGAACCCAGGGCCTCATGTTTGCATGCTTTGCAAGTGTTACACCACTGAGCTGCCCCTTCAGCCCATTTTTTACTTTTCTTGAGACAGGATCTCACTAAATTACACAAATTGCCTGTGGTCTCGAACTTGTGATTCTCTTACCTCTGCCTCCTGAGTTGCTGGGATTACAGGCATGTGCCACCATGCCTGGCTTGAAGAGAATTCTTGCTGGAGAGAACTGGGCATGATATAATTATCAGTATGTAGTTCACTAAGGTATGAAATACAAAAGGCATAAAGGATATCTATCCATTTAAATGTGAAAATATATAAACTATGATTATCAAACATTTCATAATCCCTGTAATATAAGCCACAAAACATTGAAGAATACAATATATAGTAGGAAAACCTTTAATTATTTTAATATATAAAGAACACAAATCTAATAAAATACCACCAGGCCAATGGGAAAAAATGGTAATTATAAAAATTATAAATAACTTATAAACCAATGGGATGATTCCAGCTTTCCTTCATAATTACTTTAACATGGCTTATGAAATGTTTTGCCAATCAAATTGGCCAATATAAAAATGCCAAAAGAAACAGTGCTCAAATGGATAGAGAGACATGAGCTGCTTTGGAAGTGTTGGTGCACACTCTGAAAACCAATCTATGTCGATCAAATTATTAAGCAAAAGAATCTATGAACAGAGTACGGGCTACTTTTTGAAATATAAAAGTACACATACAACAATAATACACACACACACACACACACACACACACACACATTTTCTGATAGAATACCCCAGACATTTTTTGTTGTGGTGGTTGTTAGGAGAGAGACTCGGGGTTCTGTGTTAGTCAGCCTTCCCTTGGGAGGACAAAATACCTGAGGAAACCAACTAAAAGAGTAACAATTTATTTTGACTCACAGTTTCAGAGGTCTCAGCCTGTGCAACTTTGGTCCCATTATTTTCAGCAGGAGCTGAGACTGAACATCATAGTGGGAAGTGCATCATGCAGCAAAGCTTCCCACCTCATGGTGACCAGGAAACAAAGAGAGGAGAAGGGGCTGGAACAAGATATAGTCCTCAAGGGTGCACTCCCAAGGATGCACTCCTTTCAACTAGGTCCCACCTGCTAGAGCTTCTACCACCTCCCAATAGTCCATTCAGTTCAGAGGCCATCAGTGGGTTAATTCATTGATTAGATCAGAGCTCTCAGGAGCCAATCTCTTCACCAAAGCCCCCTCTCTGACAATTGAAGAGCAAGCCTTCACCCATGAGTCTCTGAGGAAGCTTCCAGATCCTAACTATAACAGGTACTGATGAAGGTAGGCGAATTCCTTTACATTGACATGCGAAGATGTGATGGTGAAAGTTTGCATCATTCGCTTTACTATTTTTTACTGTTAAAAGAAAGGATGATCAGGCAGGCATGGTGGTGCTCACTTGCAATCCAAGAGTCTCCGGAGACAGAGGTGCAAGAATCAGAAGTTTGAAACCAGAGGCAATGTGCTTAACTTAGCAAGACCTGTCTCAAGGTACAACAATAAAAAAGTGTTCGTGTGTGTGTCTGTGTGTATATATGTGGCGGGGGTGGTGGTGGTAGTGGTGTTTGCAGCTCAGTGGTAGAGAGCTTGCAGAATATGCACAAGGCCTGTTTATTCATGGGTACTTAGGCATAGGAAAAAAAGCACATGGATACATGAAAGAGGTTCAGAAATGTCCCTACATCATCAAGCAATTTGTATGCCTATTACTCAAGCATAGATAAGTTTAACTTCTCTAGATTTTGAACGTTTAAAGACAGAACATGTCACAATATTATTTAGGGATTTTGAGAGTCATATTTACCTTCTACAGTGGAAAAATAAAACTATTTGCACTTCTCTGTTCAGTATATATTTGTGCTTAATCCAGTACAAACTCTAGTGATTCTAGCATTATCTGTCCAATGACTGCAATGGAATTATGGATAAAGCCAAGTAAAAGATTAATCTTCCTGACTTATCTGCCACAAATATGAAAATATTTACTCTTTCTTTTTGGAATATATTTGCATAATAAAGACACTTTTTTCTATACTTTTTTATTCGTGTGTGTGTAAAACTTGGGGAAAAGAATTATAACAGCTATGAGATTTGCATGTCAATATTGAATGAGGACAGAAAAAGGTGAGCAGGTTTGCCTATGTCAGAAATTTGGAGGAAGACAATCTGATAAAGATCTGGATTTGAGTTTTTTTAGTCTTTGCTGACTGGAGCAATAAAAGGTTATTAAAATGGATCTCACACTTCTCAAGTTCCCCTTCAAAATTCAGTATAGAAGAGATTTGGCCTAAAATTTCCTTTCTTTGGAAGACATACTGTTGCTTTATATTAAATATTCTTATTTCACCAGACAGATTGTGCTTTGGAAAGGTTGTTTCAAAATCCCTCCTACTGCCACAATGTTATGCTCTAAAAGTATTCTGTTTGTAGATTTCTCCAGCCAGAAACAAGACTAGACTTACATTATTTTATCATAGAGGAAGCAAAGTGATAAACAGTCTCCTAGTAACATCCGAATAGATAAATTATTCCATACAAAATTAAGAGATGATAATGGGAAAATTTTCCAAAGCCAAACAATCAGTTTTTAATGTTATAACACACTTTGGCTTCCAGGAAAGCATAGTTATTTTATTTTTTTCTTATTCAAGGAAAATTACATAAATATTCCATATTTTTTTTAGTACTGGGTGGTTGAACCAGGGCCTTGTGTATGCCAGACTAGTGTTCTACTTATGAACTGTGTGTACCTCTACTCTATATTTTAAGAAAGGTTTTATTTTGATACAGGGACTCGCTAAGTTGCACAGGCTCCCATTGGCCTCAAATTTGTGATCTTCCTGCTTCAGTCTTCCAAGTTGCTGAGACTAAGGCATGGGCCATAGAGCAAAGCTCCTAAATATTCTTTTTAAATGTCACATTAGACTTTATGTTTTACAGTCTTATATCTAGATTTAATGTGAAAGACATATACAAGACTTTAGACTATTTTGATTTTACTTCTCAGAAAATTTAATTCAATACTTATAAGCATAGATTTCGGTTTGCTAGAGTCTAAACATCTATCTATCTATCTCTCTGTATAGAGATAGACAGACAAAATTTGTATTTGAGGGAATTATTCTCAACTTTCAGATGAAGAAATTAAGAGAACAAAGTAATTTATCTGAAAATTCAATGCTGTGAGGAGGGTGAAGTAAGTGTAATCCTGGAGCTGCCTCAATAGAAAGTTCACTCAATTTTCAGTACTCTGCAATTCTCAAAATAGAACCTGAATTTTCTTATCTTCTCTTCCTTAAAAGGAAGCTGAACAATTTTGAGTAAGGACTTCATTAGTTCGTAAAGATGCTATGTAAGTACTTCCCAAAACAGACCCACAGTAAGCTATAATTAAATTCTAGAAATTACTGTCCAAAAACACCTCAGTAGATCCCAGGCCTCTGTCTCCCTGAGACTGCACAGGGCAGCTAGGCGCCATAGGAATCATCATAATTACAAGGCTGTGCTCATGGGTAGAAGCTGTGGCCATGAAATTGAAACAAGCTAAATGATCTAGGAGGAACTGTATCAGACTCAGTTCCATAAAACATTGGCCTTGACTAAAATTAGTCTGTTTCCTGAGCCTGTTGCTACCAGGGTTGCCAAGGAAGTCTGTCCAATCTTTTGGCCTGAAAAATAGAATAAAACTAAAGTTCTTGTTTTAACGTGAATCTTCAACCTTGATCCTGGCCCTGGGAAAGTTTCTCCTTTTTTATTCTTTTTAACTCTGCGTTTTCACAATCATTCTATTGTGGGTGCCATATAGTTGCAATATCAACCTGGATTTAGAAGGTGGAGAAATGGTTATGATTAAACAACTACACAATTAGGAATTCTTGTTATAAAGCCAGGTGCAGTGGCACATGCCTGTAATCCTAGATACTCGGGAGGCAGAGGCAGGAGAATCATGAGTTGGAGGCCAGAGGCAGCCTGCATAACTCAGAAAGACCCTGTCTCAAAATAAAAAATTTAGAAAGGGGCTGGGGTGCAGCTCAGTGGTAGAGCACTCGCAAAGTATGTGTGAGGCCCTGGGTTCAAGCCCCTAGTAAAAAAAAGAAAAAGAAAAAGAAAAAGAGAAAGAAAGAAAAAAGAAAGAAAAGGAAAGAAAGAAAGTTTTATTACACATGTGCATGACTTGAAAGAGGTTTCATTTCATGTGTACAATAGTGTTCTGATTACCATTCACCATACTGGCAAAGGAGGAATCCTGTGGCCTAATTAATTATAAGATAGCTGAATTTATGATACCCAACAGTGGACAGATGAGGTTAGTAACAGTGCATCAGTCGTATATACTTGCAGCCCAGGGGAATATCACACCACTTGCTATGCATGGCATGTGCAGGGGTTTGCTCATCGATGGAATGAACCACGAAGGGTGGAGAAACAAGCTTCATAGTAATCAGAGGTTGGGGTGTTGTATGGATCTTATGGGAGGATGTGATTAACTTGTTTAATGATATTGTGGCTTGGCAGTTAGGAGAAACCTACTGCACTGAGGAGAACCAACTGAAGACCAGATAGGGTATACATGGTCCACCTGATAAAATAGCCAGCTAGGCAGGGAGACTCTCTCTGGGTAGGGGTGTCTCTGGTCAGAGGTAAGAATTTTGGGGTCCTGTGATGCTCAAATATGTCAAGGTAGCTCTTGAAATTTCAGGTCTTACAATACAAATGGCTATAACAATAATCTCCTTCCATTTGGAACTGTGTGGGAAGTGAAATAAACATGTGAAAATACTTAACAAAATGAAATGTATTTAAAATTCTAAGTTATGTATATGAATCTTGTTAGAACAACTTTAAGGTTTAACTCCTGGTTTATATTTATGAACCATAATCTGTATAATATTTTATTAATAAGTGGTATAGACTACACTTTAAATCATATTCATGGGTTTATCTCTACTATACTCTTCGCCATTAAAGAAGAAGATAGCACAAACAGAACAGCTATTTATAATTATCCTCCATTGTGCCTGCAGACATAGCACTGTGTCTTCTGATCTCATCAGATCTCACAAGCTAAGCAAAGTCAGGCCTGCAACCCACTCCCAAAAATCAATCAGCCACTGAAAACCCTACGAATAGCTGAGAAGCTCTGACAATACTGTTTCTCCTGTTTTACGTAGGGTCACTATAGGTGGGATACCGACTAGACGACACCTAACAACAACAATCTTCCATTGTGCTAAGTTAACAATGCATTGTGTGGGTTGTGCATATAGTATTATAAAGAGAAATGAACTAAAGAAGTCAAGACAGTAATTGCATAGAGCACCCTAAGAGTCCCCAAGGCCCCTCCAGAGGTAATAACTGGCTAGAAGGATCACAGAATTCAGAAAAAGCCATTCTGTTCATGGTTATGATTGATTGCATCTACTCATGTGACTTAGTTTCTAATCCCTCCAGTGGTGAAGCTGGTAAATATCCCAGTTCTTTCTACTATAGGTCACATTATTAGCATTGACTGTCTGCATAGCCTATGGCCCCCACATAAACTAGGATGCTTTAATTAAGCAGGTGTCTCAAGGGCTTAGAGGTTTCTTCCCAGTGAGCTAAGGGCAAAGATCAACCTCTAATTTGGGCAAGGCTACCCTTTTACTACACATAAGCATTCCCTTTCTAGCTCTACTACCTGTTTACCGTCTTTGTTAGTATTGGGCTTGAGTTTCTTCATCTGTAAAATAAGGAACCTAGACTGTATCAGTGGCTTTTATACTTAATTCTGAAGAGAATTATCAATTGTTTTTCAAGTCTACTGAAATGGTATTGAGCAAAGAGAATTTGGTGAGATGGCTATTGGAAATCTTCTTCAACAAAAGAGGTTAAAAGAAATGTGCATAATAGACACTTAAGGTTTAAGAGGAAAAAAGTGTTCTGTTAAAAGCAGGAAATTCCTAAAAAAATGGAGTCTAGTTTTGGTGGATAATATCATTTTAATAAATGACAATTTTTAGACAATTGTGGCTTCTTTCTTTCTTCTTTTCTTCTTTTCTCTTCTTTCTTTCTTCTTTCTTTTTCTGGTCCCATTAAAAAAAATTTTTTTTGACTCAGAGTCTCACTAAATTATACAGTCTGCCACTGGCCTCAAAATCCCAATTCTTCTCTCTCCTCCTCCCAAGTTGCTTGGATTAAAGACATGTGTCACTACACCTGGCTTACTTATTTATTTATGTATTTATCTTTGTTCTTTGATACAGGGTCTCACTATATAGCCCAGGCTGGCCTTAAATTAGAGATCCTTCTACCTCAGCCTCTCTAGTGCTGGGATTATAAGCATGTACCACTATGCCCACCTGGTACTTTGTATTTTAATGCAGTAATATTAAGATATAACTACTTTCAACTTTGAACTCAATGTGGCTACTTCTAGTTTCGCTTAGAGCTGCATACAAGTATAATGATTATAATGTTGTTCTTTGATTGACAGTAGTTTATTTACCCAAAACTCCTGTAAGTTCTCTGTAGATATCTTAAACCTTATTATGTAAGTGCCACTTTTGCATTGGGCTAGGGTTTAGCTCTGTTGTTAGAGTGCCAAGCTGCACTCTCTGAGGACGCCAGTTTAATCCCCAGCAGTGAAAAACAGGAGAAGGACATGGCAATCCAGTCCCAAAGCAATCCCAAAACAATTAGCCATTGAAAACCCTATGAGGGTCACTATGAGTCTGTATTGGACTCAATGGCACTTAATAACAAGAAGTTTTGCATTTTCCAGGGGTGTATTCAGCTTTAAAAAAGCTTCCTTTGTAGTTAAAAATAAATAAATATGAACACTAAATGCTTCTGTAATAGAAATATTACATATTAATAAATTATTATTGTTAAGTGCCATTGAGTTGGGTCCAACTCATAGTGACCCTATGTACAACAGGTGAAATAGTATTGTTATTGCTTTTCTGCTATTCATAGAGTTTTTAATGGATGATTGTTTTTCTGGGAGTGGGTTGCCAGGTCCTTCTTCCAAGCCAACAGCACCTGGTGTTCCCAGGTGGTCTCCCATCCAAGTACTAACCAGACCCAATCTTGCTTAGCTTCCGAGATCTGATGGGATCGGATGTCACAATGGTACAGCTGCAGGCAGTAAATTATTACACAATGACAAATGATTTTTGTTTCCTTTTTATCCTACCTATCCATCTTCCCCAAATGCATTTAAGTAGGTATTTTGATACTGAAATAAGGATCGGAAGACAGAATGAAATTTATGTGTTTTCTGTCTCAATTCCATTCATCTAAACTACTTCAGTGGAGAAATTGTTGCTAGGCCCTTGCTCTATTTGTTCTTGAGTTTTTTAAATTTAGTTTAGATAATTTAGAATCCAGAAGTATTTTATTTGGAAACTCAGAAGATTTTTATCTACTTATTTTAAAATCAAAAAGTATAGTATTAAAATTAAACAAACAACTGATTTTTTAGTCTGAAATTTGAAAAGCCACTTGAGTCTACCTAACTTAGGAGTTAGTTGACTTGGGGATTCATTCCACCTCAGGAATTCATGAATTTTGTGACTTTGTACATAACTTCTTCCCTCATCAGGCTTTCATGAGTCTAACAAGGGAATAAATGTGGGACCCCTGATTTGTGTGTTGCTTGAAGTTGATTGCTTGGTCTTTTATCATCTAGCTAAGTGTTAGACATTTGCAACCACAAAATCCAGGATATGTTTTTTACTTGCTTTGTGAGAAATCATTTCACTGCATGTTAATCACTTGTCAGTGATTGCTTCACAGAGGGCAGCTGAGTAGGTTCAAGGTTTGTTAGAAATCTGCTTTATGGTTCAGTGTGTTTTATACAGTTCTCAGATTACTTTGCTTAAGTAATAAAAATGTATTTGACTGTATAAAAGGCTCAGCATTTGTTTTCCAATTCATTTGACCTTTAAAAACAATAAGCACACTCCCAGTTTCGCCACTTGTGTTAAATAACCAGATATCAAGGACAAGCATTTGCTTCTACTGTCATGAGGTACTAAGAAACTATGAGGTGTGGTTTCAAGGCCATGAGATATTACTGTGTATGAAGTGCAGGCTGTGACATCATTTTGTGTGACACTCATGAGGTGTCAGTCCTATTTTGTTCCGTATCCTACTGGCAGGAAGTATGGAGGTAAATATAGGCAATGCCTGTGGGGCAACCTGATCTATTGTTGGTCATTTTAGAACCATGCAGATGCTGTGGTCATCTCACAGTAATGAGTTCATATTTTCTGCAACACTCACATCCCTCCCCAGATCTTTGTTCATCTTACTTATAAGCAGTTTATATTGTACATATGAATCTACTAATTAAGTTTGAATCTGCAAAATACATCAGTCATTCAACCCTTCTGCAATAAATTAATTTAACCTAAGACAGGTGAGTATAAAAAATAAAACAAAACTATCCTCAAGTGGAAATATGTCCTTGAAAGTAAAGTGGTTATATTTGGCTCTGAGTATATGAGCTAGTAACCAATAAAAATACAATTCTATGTGAGAAGCTGTGATTGGTAGCCTATATTTTAATTTCTATCAAGTAGTTTTACATTAGCAAGAAGAAAATTTCCATTTTTCTTACTATATAGTAACAAATTATATCTTCCACTTCATTTGAATCTAGAAATTATGATCTCTAATTTATTTACCTGTTGTGAGTAAGATACCAGAATATACTGATAAAGTAATATGAAATATTTTCTTAATGATTATTGACTACACATTAATATTCTCAAGTGCTAATAATGGCTGCTGCCTTCTTTAGATTTTCCCCTTAAGAATTTTATCATGGCTGGGCGCGGTGGTGCATGCCTGTAGTCCCAGCAGCTTGGGAGGCAGAGGCAGGAGGATCCCAAGTTCAAGACCAGAGGCAGTCTGCATAACTTAGCGAGACCCTCAATAAGTCTCAATAAGTAAAAAAACGGGCTGGGGGCACAACTCAGTGGTCCAGCACTTGCAGAGCATGCAAGCGCAAGGCCCTGGGTTCAACCCCCAGTATCAGAAAAAAAAAATAATTTTATCATGGACTCTGCAAAATTAGAGAGACAGACAAAAGGAATTTTACCAATAAGATTTTTTAGTTCTCTATAATGCAATTAAATTTTATAGTAAGATTTGGAATTTAAGGATGGAGTAAAGACAGAGGAAGTAATGAGAGAGCAGGGAAGATTGAATGGCATGGAGTGGCTAGGGCTAGAAGCACATAGCAGGAAAATATTGTTGTTGTTGTTGTTAGGTGCCATAGAGTTGGTATCCAACTCATAGCGACCCTCATAGGGTTTTCAATGGCTGAGTGCTTCGGGATTGCCTTGGGAGTGGATTGCCAGGCCCTTCTCCCATTTTTGCGGTGCTGGGAATTGAACTCGGTTCCTCAGAGACTGCAGCGCAGCGCTCTACCCACTGAGCTAAATCCCAGCCCCAGGAAAATATTAGGGGCTGTTTAATAAATAAATGAATTAGTGGATGGATACATGGACACTAGACCTGAGGTTTAGTTAGAGGGGAAAACTAAAGTTTATGAAAGCTTAGAGTAGAAGAGTAGAGGTGAGGAGAAGTTTGAGACAGAATTGTGCCTCCACAGAGGTGGGGACATGGATTTAGGCAACTCTTGCTGAGAAGACCCAGAAATTTTGAGATCAAAAGCTAGAAGGAACATCACTTCAGTGAGGGCCATCTCAGTGAAGGACAGCAACAAACAGAAGAGTTAGGCTGTAAGGATGGGAGCCAGGTGCTGATGTCCTTGAGAGAAATGAAGGAATGTCCCATGAGATGCAGCAGAGATACTTAAAGTATTGCGGAGCATGATCCAGGCTTCCAAAAGAGGTGCCGTTGTGTTGTGCTCCACAGAGACATTTTACAGAGAGACACTTAAGCAAAATTGTGCACTAGATATGAAAATGGTCTATAAACTGTAAAGCATAAAGCATGGGCATTTGTAGATACTAGTTAAGGAAATCACATTTGAGCTATTAAAGTGAAATATGTTTATTCCTTTATACACTGATGCTGATGAATCTGTAAATAAGAGTGACAAAGATAAATTTTGATTAGAGATCTTAGAAAAATTTTAATTAGAGAAAAATGTACTTTTTCCTGATGTATGTCATGGCAGAGAAAATCCACCTTCCATGTTACTCTGGAGTGGCATTTATCATAAACAAAGTTTTGAGGAAAGGATGTTCTACATGCAGAAACATGAGAACAGTGGAACAAAGGCAAGTGTGAATCCAAAGAGCATCTTGCACAAAGATTGGCCAAACAGGCTTTGTGTAGAAAGAATTCTGTAGGCAAAACCCCAAGACACTGTACCATAAGAAAGAAAAACATTCCTTTTTTGTAGGAAATGCTGTGCATGGATGGAATTCATGGGTAAGCAAGGAAAAGCCCATCAACTGCTGGTCTTTGGCAGCATCTTAGTTTTCGATTATCCATTCAACATACACAGCTGATTTCCTTAAGTAACAGTAAGAGATCTGTGTGTGCAATTAGAAAAAAAAACACGTGTTTTAGGTTATGTCAGTATTATTGAATAATATATGTGTCTGCAAAATAATATTTTCAAGGAAAACATTTCCTTGGGTACAAGTACAGAAATGAAGTTTTGTGTTTACCTAAATCTCAGCATAGGATTTTGTACAATCATAGCAGTCCTTTTGCTGGGCCACCAGGGGAAGTGCTTCGCCTGTGCTTTGGGTTGGTCACAGGATCATCTAGAGTTCACTGAGGCTTCTAATAGCAAAATAGTCCACTGCAAGCTGCAAACTGTTTGAAACAGCCATGACTGGAGCTGTACCTTCAGGAGATGGAGTGGTGCTACAGTGACGATTGTCACATGGCTTCCTCAAGGCATCTATGAGGGGTTCAAAATCACCAGTGCTGGTGTAAGAGTGGTTCAGCTGACTGCTTAACTGAGAGTTCTTTACACAAGTCAGCCAGGGCAGCACAGTAGGGTCCAACAGTTGTGAATTAGGAAGTCAGATTTTCCTATCTCCCAACATCTGTGGTTCCTTGCAGGAAACTAAGCAGCAGAAGGCGCATTCACAGTGCAAACGAAAAATAAAAATAAATAAAAATTTACCATTAACACATAAATTACATGGATTCTTACTGATAACCACTATTCAAAATTGGTGTGAATTCCCAAATTTTTTGTGAATAATCTAGATGAGAGGCCTGTGCTCTTGCCAACTCACTCTTATGGTTACTTCTAAGTCTACAGTCCTGTGTCTGAAGTATAGACCTCAGGTCCCTCTTATACCACAATCCACAGGAAGAACATAGATCAATGGCCTGGCTTTACTACAATGCCTTTAACAATAGGATAATATAGGTAACTGATTTTATTGAAGCTTCAGTAGAACTGGAAAAAATGATGGAAAAATACAACAGAACAATTTTCAGTGTTCATTACTGGACACTTAAGCTTTTAAATGGGCTGGGATTTAGCTCAGTTGGTAGAGTGCTGCGGTGCAGTCTCTGAGGTCCCAAGTTCAATTTCCAGCACCGCAAAAATGGGAAAAGGACCTGGTAATCCACTCCCAAGGCAATCCTGAAACAGTCAACCATTGAAAACCCTATGAGGGCCACTATGAGTCAGATACTGACTAGATGACACCTAACAACAACAACAACAACAACAAGCTTTTAAATATTCACAGGTGATTCTGAATTGTCCACGTGGTGATGTTTCTCATGAGGTTTCTTCTTTCCTTTCTACTTCCTTCTTACCTCACTTTCCCAAATTCCCATCTCTGCTCTCCCACACTGCAAAAATCACTGCTTGCTTTTAGAAGTAAGTAGTTATTTAATTTGTTTTCATATCTCCTAGTCAACCACACTCTGTGGATATCACCTCTTGCATTTATAGCACAGTTTCAAGGTATTTTGTTGATAAAGCTATCAACACTGGAGAAACTTTCCTTCGGAGCAGAAGTAACAGCAATCACTTATGATTTAAAAGGGCAGACTGTCAGCATGTGCTACACATATAAAAAGCAATATATAAACATTCTTTCTACAAACTACATCCAAATTCAAGTGCTTTTCAACAATTAATAGACTTAACAGAGGCCCTAGCCTTCATAATGAAAATTTCTATTCTACTAACATTCTCTTCATTTCTGGAATTTACTCTAGTGTCTTTGAAACATAACCTATAAAAACTTTGACAAAAACTTTCTAAACTAGGATAATATATAAAATTTATTCTATGAAGAACAATGAAACATCCTTAATTAATAGACATTTCCTAATAAACTGAAGGAAAAAGATACATTCTCAATAATACTTGAGAAGATATGTTATCAGAGAAATGCAAAAGAAGTCTTAGTTGAGGGAAAATAGCTTTTTATGAGAAGAACCTTATTAGAAAATTTATATTTCTCCCCACAAAACTATTGGGTCAAAGAGAAAATCAAATGTGAAACTACACACTAAGTAGAAAGTAGCAATAAAAGTCTAAAAATAAGACATTGCTCAAGGTATATGGTCAAATTTGTACTCTGAATCAAAATCATAGCTTGCCTTTCTTTATTATTAAGTGAAAAATGTGAAAATAAATGAACTAAATAACTCAGGAAGGGGCCTGGGGAGTGGGGAGGGAGGTCAGTGGAGGAGTATAACCCAAGTACATTATATATATGTGTGAAAATATCATTATGAAACACAGGATTTTGTGCAATCAATATATCCTACCAAAAATGCACTTGAGCTAGATATGTTGGTGTATTCCTGTGATCCCAGCACTAAAGAGGCAGAGGCAGAAGAAGTGTTGAGTTCAAGGCCAATCTAAGCTATATAGTGAGAGTCTATCTCAAAAAAAAAAAAAAAAGCCAAATCAAAAAGTACACTGAAGTAAGAAGAGAAAAATCACTGATACAGGTAAAGAGATAATGAATTTAAAAGACAAATGGAGTCGAACCAAACAAAACATGGCTCTTTGAAATAATAAAATGCATATAAAATACATAGAAAATTTGGCAAGGTTGAGAGGGGAAAATCCATAAACATAATATTATACAGAGAAATGGGGTATTTATTGAAAATATGGTAGTATATTTTAAAATCTTGGTCAGTGGGTGATTTTATAAGCAATAATAACCAAATTGTTCTGCAGCCGTACCACTGTGGCATCTGATCCCAACAGATCTCAGAAGATAAGCAGGGTGGGACCTGGTTAGTACTTGGATGGGAGACCACCTGGGAACACCATGTGCTGTAGGCTTGGGAGAAGGACCAAGCAACCCACTCCCAAGAAACAGTCAGCCATTGAAAACCCTATGAGTAGCAGAGAAGTACTGATAGTAGTGTTTCACCTGTTGTACTTACAGTGGCTATGAGTTTGACACTCACTTGATGGCACCTAACAACAACAACAGCAATATCCAAATTCAATTAAAAGGTATTTTACAATTATCAAGTTAGAATGGAAAAGTTGACATATTGTTCAAAAATATTTTCTCAAAAATCTGGACTCTGAGGCTTTCAGAACAAATTCTCTTTTCATCAATAAACACATTATCCTATATTTTTTCTAGAACATGTAGAAACAATCCATTTTCTATAATATTCAAGGTTTAATATATTTTAAATACAAGTAATTACCATTTACATTCAGGCACTAATATAAAATAAATATTTTCAAACCAAATATAAATTATGTCTTTGTATTTATTAATTATAACTTATAGGAATCGAGGGTTGGGATTTAGCTCAGTGGGTAGAGCACTGCGCTGCAGTCTCTGAGGCCCTGAGTTCAATTCCCAGCACCACAAAAAATGGGAGAAGGACCTGGCAATCCACTCCCAAGGCAATCCTGAAGCACTCAGCCATTGAAAACCCTATGAGGGTTGCTATGAGTCAGATACCGACTGTACGGCACTTAACAACAACAACAGGAATCGAAGGCCTTTGACTTGGACACCTGTCCCTACCTGGCAGACCAAACATATAGTTTAATCCCAGCATGTATGGTTGTTGCAGGAGGCTCTATCAATTAATGAAGCTATGAACAATTAACTAGTTAAGCTACAATCAAGTCACTGATCTACAACCAATTAAGTTGTTTTCTATACTGCACTTCTGTTATTTTAGAAATGCTCTCAGATAACACTGTTGGTTGGTGTTCTCAGACCTGTGGTTCTGGGAGCTGACTGATTTGTGAATAATTTTTGATTTGGTGTGCTTTGCTCAAATGAACTCTAGTGAATTTAATTGGTCTAAGGATCTTCAAAGCAACACATTTTGACAAGTATCCTTTCTTCTCAATACTTTGAGAATAGTCTAATTTCAGAAGATATATTTGCTGGTTTCGTTCTGTTTGCTCCATGTCAACTCATCCCCAGATACTAAATCCCAAATTCTCATTTTTGAATTTCTCTGAAACATGGTGTCATTATGCCCTTTCCCTTCTTTAACTCCCTGATTAGTAGATAGTATATCTTCAAGCCTTAATAAATCTGGTTTGGGTCTATTTCAAATGTATTTCAAAGAATTCACACTAGGAGGGAACAACTTTCTGCTCTCTTATTTATTTATGTATTTATTGGTTCTATCTTCATTTTAAGATATACTATTAAAATTAATTGATAGTTGTTATCAAATGATATTTTATTTATGGGATTTCTAAAAGATATCTTGCCTGCAGCTGTAGCACCATGGTGTTGGATCCCGTCAGATCTCAGAGGCTAAGCAGGGTCGGGCCTAGTTAGTACTTGAATGGGAGACCACTTGGGAACACCAGGTGCTATATACTTGGGAGAAGGACCTGGCAACTCACTCCCCAAAAACAATCAGCCCCTGAAAACCCTGTGAATAGCAGAGAAGCACTGAAAATAGTGTTTCTCCTATTTTAGGTAGGGTTGCTATGAGTAGAACACTGACTCTATGGCATCTAACAACAACAACAACAACAACAAAAGATACCTTAGAGATCATTTAATTAAATATCCTTATTCCATTAAAGAGAAAAATATTTTATTTCTAGGCTTAAAAAGAGGAGGAGGTGATGAATTTTCACTCTAGTGACTATAATACATTTACATTAGATGTGTTTAAGTAAAAAGAAGCAATTTTCAAAGTGGGATGGTAGAGCATCATGTTGTTGTTGTTGTTAGGTGCCATTGAGTCGGTATCTGACTCTTAGTGACCCTCATAGGGTTTTCAATGGCTGAGTGCTTCAGGATTGCCTTGGGAGTGGATTGCCAGGTCCTTCTTCCATTTTTGTGGTGCTGGGAATTGAACTCGGGGCCTCAGAGACTGCAGCGCAGCGCTCTACCCACTGAGCTAAATCCCAGGTAGAACATCATAGCTGTACCTTAATGTCTTTTGTCTCCTTTTTTACAAATAACCAATCCCCATGTTTTGCAGGGGGCTGGGATTTAGCTCAGTTGGTAGAGTGCTGCGCTGCAGTCTCTGAAGTCCCAAGTTTGATTCCCAGCACCGCAAAAGTGGGAGAAAGACCTGGAAATCCACTCCCAAGGCAATCCTGAAACAGTCAGCCATTGAAAACCCTATGAGGGTCGCTATGAGTCGGATACCGACTCAATGGCACCTAACAACAACCACATGTTTTGCAGAACACAATATTGCGTAGAATAAAATCTGTATATCATCTTCCTCTTGCATCTACATATGACCATACATTAGCAGCAGAGGTAGTATAAGCAGCTTTCAAGATTTGTCTTTAAAGGGCATGCATTTTCTCCCTGTCTTTCCTCTTTCCAACTGGCTGGAATGCAGCCCCAGTAACTGGAATTGTAGTAGGCATCTTGCACTATAAGGTGGTTGGGAGTGGAATTCATGCATAGCAGAGGAACAAGAGAGGAGAGTGGTCGCCTGACCCAGTGCCTTGCTGGGCAGCTCTGCAGCAACTCTCTCTCCCCAAGTGAAAGGGATGCAGACTGAGCCAGACATTGTTAAATGCAGCAATGTGGATTTTGTTCAGGTAGAGACTTTGGTATAAATTGAACTTGACTCTGATCCAGGCTGATATAACTGTGAGTTCTGAGAGGAGAATGAAGAAGTAGAGAGGAAGAATGATTAGGGGTTCAAGCCAAGTCCAGGGAGGAGAAGGAGATGTTTCCTGAGAATTGTTATGCAAGGCAAGTTTTGGGTCAGGGTGTTTCTTTACAATGTTGGCCAGAACAAACAAATTCTTAGGGCAGCCTTGAACTTTCTTAGGCATGAACTTTATAAGCTGAATCTTTCAAGGGACATGACCTGCTGGAAATCATGCCGGTATTTGTTTGGTTTGTAGCATGGGGTTGGATGAAATCAATTGTGTCAATAGTGAGTGGCTCTCAGAGGCCAAGTTTGAAGCCTGGTGGAGAACAGGCCTCAAAAGATCTCAACTGATGTTTAGTTAGAGAGAGTGTTGTTTTCTACTTCAGACATCTTGAATATAAAAATGAAATTATTTTTGAAGTTATCTAACACTGTCTAGGATTTTTGAGCCTAATTCTTACTAATTGTCATAAACACAAGTTGTTTTCTTTGAAATAAATTATACATAGCACTGATGGTGGCATATACCTCTAATTGGCAGTTGCCAGTTAGAGGGTTGGTATTTGATGCTGAAGTCCAGGAAAGAGACCAGAACTTGGTGAGATTAACAAAAATAATATTGACAAATCTACAAAGTTGAGTTTCTTGGCAAGAGATAAGAAAAGCTAAGGAAGAGAAAGCAGCCAGGGATAAAATTTAGAAGCATGCCAACTTTGGGTTGCTTATCTTGAATTGATTTTTTAGGAATGAAGATGAGATCTTCCTCCCTTCCTCCTTTCCTCCTTCCCTCCCTCCCTCTATTCCTTCCTTCCTTTCTCCTTCCCTCTCTCCCTCCTTTCTCTCTCTCTCTTTCTTCCTTCCTCCCTTCCTTCTTTCTTCTTCACTTATCTTTTTACTTTCTCAGAAAAGAAGTGGTTTGTGGGTAGAAGATATGGAGGGTGGTTGACAGACACATCTAACTCAGGGAACTCTGTATCTTATTTTCTTCTCAAACCAGTTCTTTCCACTAATTGGGTGATTACTTCTTATTTCCATATGTCTTCCATTGTTATCTAGTTTGGAGATTCTTTAAAGGCTCCTTGCTGTGAATCAGCATGATTTTTTCTTTTTTTATTTGTAAGTGCATATAATCAGCCCTTTACATTTATATGATCTATGTCCTTATGGGTAGGGTGATGAACACAAAAAATAAGGTAGTTTCCATTGAAACACAAAAAGGAAACTACTTGAAAAGTCTCTATATTAAATCTGCAATACTCAAAGATGAAGCCTTATTCCAACACAGTATTATCTATTTATCTTAAATAACCTGAACTTTATCTTTTATATGCATTATTGTACTCAATGAGTTTAATGATATTTAGATAGTTGCTCTAAGGTTAACAATGAAGGAAAAAACCTTAGTGTTTTCTTAATTGAAACATGGATCTCTATATTAAATCCTCCCCCAAGAGACCACAGGAATAATGAGAATGGGTATTGAGACTTCTTGAGATGAAAGAAACAAATATGTAGCAGTGGGATTAGCATCCTCTCTAACATTGTTAACCTTGGATGATTAGTTGATTTCTATAGTGATCTCATCAGATTGCAGAAGCTAAGCAGGGTTGGGCTGGTTAGTCCTAGGGTGGGAGACCACCTGGGAAGACTGGGTGCTCTAGGCTTTGGAGAAGGACCCAGCAGCCCACTCCCCAATCAGCCATTGAAAACCCAGTGAATAGCAGAGAGGCTCTGACATAGTGTCTGGCATGGCACAGTGTCAGGGAGTGTTTCATTGGTGGTACGTAGGGTGGCCATGAGTCAGATTTGACTGGATGGCACCTGACAGCAATAACAACAGTGCTGAATAGCCCACCTCTTATTAAGAGAGTTGAAGCATGCCCAAACCAATGAATGAAAAGAATGGAATTATTATCCTAGTGAGAGTGATTTAAAACTCATGTCTCTGATGGTTCTCTTATCTGCTCCATAAAGTCTCAAAAGGGATACTCTAAGGAACAAAATCATTTTTTATATAAGAATATTAGAAAAGAGAGATTGCTCATATGATTATTGTTGTTGTTTTTGTTGTTAGGTGCTGTTGAGTCAGGTCCAACTCAAAGCGACCCTACGTACAATAGAATGAAATACTCTCCGACACTGTGCCATTCCTTGCACTACTGTCACTGTTTCTCTGCTATTCACAGGATTTTTAATAGCTGATTGTTTCTCGAGGTCCAGGTCCTACTCCCTAGCCTGCAGCACTTGGTATTCCCATGTGGTCTCCTATCCAAGGACTTACCAGGCCAACTCTGCTTAGCTTCCGAGGTCAGGTGGGATAGGATGCCATGGTGTGATAGCTGCAGACTCTTATGATTATTGGGCTATTGTTATTATAAAAATATTTCTACTCAGTTCAATTCAATTCCACTTGTATCTTTTTGGGTGTTGACAGCATGCTAAATACTATGATAGACTCCAGGTATCCAGAGATATTTAAGACAAGTCCCCTACATCTTAATAGTTAATAAGAAGGAATTGAGGGGTATTTTGTTAGGTGCTATCCAGTAGGATCTCACTCATAGTGAACCTCATAGTGTTTTCAATGGCTGATTGCTTTGGGATTGCTTTGGGAGTGGGCTGCCAGGTGCTTTTTTGATTTTTTCAGTGCTGGGATCAAACCCAGGGCCTCAAAGAGGGCACAGCAGAACTCTCAATTGAACTAAACTCCAGCACCTGCTAAATTCCAGCTAAAAACTGGCTCCTGCAAACCACTACAGTTGGTGCTGGATACAAGACAAGATAGTGACAAGAACAAGACAACTAATTCCATGTAGTTTTACAGAAGGTTTGTGGCTTAGAGGAGAGTACCCTGAAGGTACAATGCTGACATTGAGTCCTGATGGATGAGTAAACATCAAGAGGAAATGGAGATTGTAAACACAGAAGTAAATATGTGGATAAAAGAATAGGTGCCAGTTAGAGACATTATAGATATTAAAGATAACTTAAACAGAGATGTTCTATGGAAGACAGGCAGGAGAGAGTTCTAAAAGATAGAAAGTAGTCAGATCAATTCTTCCATGATGAAAATTTACCCTAGCTTAAGTATAATTGTTGTTGTTAGGTGCTGTCAGGTTGGTTCAGACTCACAGCCACCCTCATAGGGTTTTTGATGGCTGATTATTTAGGGATTGCTTCAGGAGTGGGCTGCCAGGTCCCTCTCCCATGTTTTGGGGGAACTGGGGATCAAACCCAGGGCCTCAGAGAGCGCAGAACAGAGGCCATGAACTCTACCAACTGAGCTAAACCCTAGCCCCAGCATAAATACACTAGAGGAGAGTGTTAATATACTCAGGGTTCTCCAGAGAAACAGGACCAATAGGATGTAGAGAGAAATAAGCACAGATATAGATATAAAGGAGAAAACTTCTTGTGGGAATTGACTCACAAAATTATGGGTGCTGAGCAGTCTTACAATGTGCTTCTGTAAGCTGGAGATTGAAGGAAGTGGAATGAATGAAGGTTGGTGGAATTTGGTTTGATTCCAAGAACTGGGGAACCAATGGATGAGGTAGGACTGTGGAGTCATGTGCCAGAGTCTGAAAACCAGGAGCTCTGATGTCCTGGGTGGGAGATGATGGATATATCATCCCCAAAGGAGAGAAAAATTGCATTTCCTCTGCCTTCTTCTTCTATGGCAACCCTCAGTGCATGGAATAATGCCTGCCCATATTGGTGGGGGTGGATATTCTTTGCATGGTCTACTGACTAAGAAGGTAATCTCTTCCAGAAACACCCTCACAGACATAACCAGAAATTATGCTTTACCAGCCATCTGGGCATCCTCTAACCCACTCAAGCTGACACATAAAATTAACCATCACAGAAAGTAGCAGTTGAGCTTTGTGGTTCATACATATTATCCTGATACCAATGAGGAATTAGGATCTCAGAGAATAGAAGAGATAGAGGTATGGGGGAAGATGTAGCACAGGATGTTCAGAGGTGGTATCACTGGCTGTGCTTAAAACTTATAGAGAATGCTGATGTTAGTATAAAGGTGCTCAAGGAATAATGATCTAAATTCATGTTATAGTCTTAGAAATGGAAAAGAATAAAAGGATTTATATACATTAGACACATTAAAGAGCCAGATGAAGAGAACTGGTAACTGATGGGATATAGAAAATGAGAGGGGGTGGGGGGGGGAGCATTGGGGATGACACATATTTATTGCTTGCCAAAACCCAATATTCTATGGATAAAACCTAATATTCTATGAAAGAGTTCAGACGGGTGCGTATTGGTCTCTAGAGCTAAGGAATGGAAAACTGCAAGGAACTCATGGTTCCATGATTAACCATGATTACTTATATTAGTTCCTAGAAATGTCCCAGGCAGAAAGAAAAAAGCCATCAACTAAAAAAAGTTGATGAGTTATGGTACAAATAATTCATGATAGATTATATTGTGCTCAGTTATCTGGATTTTTGGAAAGGTGCATGAAGAGTCATTTTTTAAAAACCATACTGATTATAATCATCACTATATGTAGTCTCTAATATAAACCTGGTGGTTGATATGGGTAAACAAGTGTTATTGAAAGAAATAACTGTGCCATTTATCAGTTTTTATATATAAACATGGACTCAAAACATTATATTTATGGTATTTTTTGCTGTTTGTTTTTGATACTGGGTCTCACTATGTAGCCTAGGCTGGCCATGAACTTGTGATCCTCTTGCCTTAGCTTCCTGAGTGCTGGGGTTATGGACATGTACCACCATGTCCAGCTCAAAGACACTCCTTGAATGACATATTGTGCAGTGCTTTGAATGTATAAATGACTGAGCATAATCTAAGTATTACCATAATTATAAGAATGCATAAAAATATTTATAGACTTTTATACTCAAGCATCTCTGTTAGTTTCTCATGAAATATCCACTACTGGCCACTGGAAGCATGAAGACCTTCCTTCCCAGCTGTGATCTGGGTGATACCCCACAGCTTCCTTAACAACCCATTCTGTGTGCCACTGTGTCCACTTGTGTCATAGAATATGTTCCCTCTATCTGGGAACAGGTCCTCTGAAGAAACCTATAAGAAGTTTAGTCATGGGAATGTAGTTGCTGCTGACCTTGTATTTCCTGTACTGCTAATCCAGATTTCGCCTCACACCTGACAGTGAATTCCTTTTGGCCTAGGAAAGTTGCCTGATTCAGTAACTCAGATTTCCATCCTGTGAGTCTGATCCATGGGGTACAATAATCTTATCAGACCACTACATTTGTCCATTTGTCATCAAAATTAGGTAAAAAGGTGCCAAGAGATGTCCCAGTGGACCACTTGATTGCAAAATGTATTCTTTCCATCTCTTCTGTGTACTAGAAACCCTGTCCACTTTTGGAGTTAAGGGCCAATTATACCTGCCAGACATCTGCTACTCTTCTGGCAAAAAGAGACTGAAGTGGTGGCAGCTGTAGCTTAATTTTCAGGGATTTTTTTGCTATATCCTTGGTTGGAGCATTTCTCCTCTAAGACCTGGGACCACAAAAATGCAGAGTCCAAGACTGCAGAATGGAAAATCTAAACTCCAGAATTAGTCTGTAAGAGTAGGGTGAGGACTGCCATGTACCCGTCATCCTAGCATCCATGTACTTTGTCTATAGGGGATAAGGCACCACATAATGTTCTTTCATACAGGTTGTGTTTTGTATCCTGGTGGATGTTACCCAATCCTTATAAGTTATAAACTTCAATGTCTCTCTGTAGCTAAAAGCTGTTTCCTTGCTAAAATTGGACCTCATTTTTGGATGGTGTGATGTGTGACTCTAAAGTATGACTTATTTATCCCATAACAACCCAAATTAACTTACTTTCTTGTTTATTATGTAGGAGTCCCTTTCTGAGCACATAGTACTTTGTAGTACATATTCTATTCCATTTTTAGGTATTCAAATGCCTACCCCTTTTATATTATAAAACAATTGACCATGACAATCATATTTTTTGCATCCATCCATGATGGCCAGCATGATGCTTCATATTCATTCCTTCAAGAAGTATTTATTAAGCACCTATTTATTATGTGTCAGGCAATGTATCAGGCTTCATAATATGTGGTGAGCAGGTAGAAATAATCAGACATGGATTTTTCAGTATAAAGAAGAAATTAACAAATAATACTTACCAAAAGTGGGAGAAAACCTAATATTTTTCTACCACTTACTACATTCTAAGAATGGCTCCTAGGGATTTATATGCACAGCACATACTACTTAAAACTAACTTACATGTTTGATATTATTACCTTCTCCTTATAAAGGGAATCTGAGGGCTTTATTAGCTAAACAAAGTCATGGAACGCATTATTACTAAATTCTCAAGCAAAAATATTTCATAGGCCCATTCAATTCTATCCAGCCTCCCTGCATAACAGCCCTCTGAGGCAGAGTACAGCTATAAATTCAATAAAGCCAAAGGCTTTGTATTAGTCTACAGTCCGTGGAGCTACTGAATGGATGTGCACCTCTACAAAGATCTCTCTCACCTAGTGACTTGGTTGAGATAGGTATGGAGGTAATTTTCATGAGAATCTACTGACCTAATATGTGACTAATTAAGAAGGATGTGAGGCAGGTAGTTTTAACCTGTTCTCTCAAAGTATGGAGACAAAATATCTTATTTTTGGCTTTCCTATCCTGGCTCATCTCACTATTGGGTTTATATCATTTAGCTTTAAAATTTTTTTCTTTTGTGGTACTGGAGGTTTGAAGCCAGGGCTGCATGCATACTTTGCCAGCACTTCCTCACTGAGCTGCACCCTCAACCTAAGTTTCACTTTTTATTTTGAGACCGGATCTTGCTAAATTATGCAGGCTGCCTCTGGTCTAGAATTTGCAATCCTCCTGCCTCTGTCTTCCAAATTGCTGAGATTACAGGCTTCGCCACAGCTGTTGTTGTTGTTAGGTCCCGTCCAGTCGGTATGCAACTCATAGGGACCCTACGTACAACAGGCAAAACACTATTGTCACTGTTTCTCTGCTGTTCATAGGGTGAAAATGGCGGATTGTTTTTTTGGGAGTGGGTTGCTGGGTCAGTCTCCCAAGTCTGTAGCACTTGGTGTTCCCAGGTGGTCTCCCATCCAAGTACTCACCAGGCCCCACCCTGCTTAGCTTCTGAGATCTGATGGGATTGGATGCCACAGGGCTATGGCGGCAGGCTTCTCCATTGCAGTGGGCTTTATTTAGCTTTTCTTGGATTGCAGACAAATGTCAAAAATTGATCTGGGCTTGGAAATGAGGACAATTTGACTGAGTTCAGTTCCAGATAATATAAAGCTACACAGCTTAAACAAAAGGAGATTCTGGAGTCCAGATTGGTTTTTTATAATTTTAAACTATAATATAAGACAAAGCCTAATTGTTCTTTGTTTTTGCGCATATATTCCTCTTGGAGTTTTAGAGAGATAGCCTAATAGTGAAAGTAGGATTTGGGTATTTCAGGAATTGCTGCCCAATTATATTACATGCTCACTACAGTTTTTACTGACTGGGTTTTAGCTCAGTTGGTAGACTACTGCTCTGCAGTCTCTGAGGTCCCAGGTTTGGTTCCCAGCACCACAAAAATGGAAGAATGTGCCAATCCACTCCTGAGGCAATCCTGAAACTATCAGCCATTGAAAACTCTATAAGGGTCACTATGAGTCAGACACGACTCAATGCACAAAACAACAACAGTTTTTACATTTAAATATTGTCCCAATGTCCCTTGAAATAGTGTGACTATTTTAAAACAGTATTTTATCAAACTATTTTAAAACAATATTTTACTATAATGAAATATAAATGTAGTAAAATGCACAAATTTTAAACCTTGTGCTTTTTCATACTGTTTACCATGTGATCACTGTCCAGATAAAAGATATATTTGTATGTATGTGGATATATATATGTATGTATGTACATACACACACACGCACACACACACACACACATTGGGTGACTGTTTCGGGATTGCATCAGGAGTGAATTGCCATCTCCTCTGGTTTTTGTGGTGCTGGGGAGTGAAACTTTGTCTTCAGAGAGTACAAGGCAGCGCTCTACCAACTGAGCTAAACCCCAGTCCATATATGTGCATATATGTATATATGTATATATTTAATATGTATAAATAAACATATTTATGTTTATACATATATATTTATGGGGGCTGGGATTTAGCTCAGTTGGTAGAGCATCGCTCAGCAGTCTCTGAGATCCTAAGTTCAATTCTCAGCACCACAAAAATGGAAGAAGGATGTGGCAATCCACTCCCAAGGCAATCCCAAAACAATTAGCCATTGAAAACCCTATAAGGGTTGCTATGAGTTGGACAACACTCAACAGTACCTAATAGCAATAACATATATATATATTTATATATGTGCCATGCCTATCACTATTGTCAGTACTTCTCTACTATTCATAGGATTTTCAGTAGCTGATTGTTTTGGGAGTGGGCTGTTAGGTCCTTCATATATATATGTGTGTATATATAATATATATATATATATATATAAGTTCCACCTGGGTGTGGTGCTGCACTCCTATAATCTCAGCACTCAGGAGGCTGAGGCAGGAGGATAGCAAGTTTGAGGCAAGTCTGGACTGCAAAGTGAAACTCTGTCCAGAAAAAAACAAAGAAGAAAACAACAAAGATATATGTAATTTCCACTATCCAAGGAAGTTTTCTTGAGCCATTTTTCAGTTCTTTCTCTTCATCCCAGTTACAATTATTATTCTGAGTTTTTTTCCTTTTATATTAACATTGCTTATTTTGAACTTTGCATAAATGTTTTTTCTGTTTCATTATCTATTCTTTTGTATGTGGTTTCATTGAACCTAATGTTTTTAGATGATTCATGTTTTTATGTGTATCAGTAATTATCAACAGTGTTCACAGAGAAGTGCTAGTATATCAACTCAAGCACACAGACATACCTAGAAAAAATATACAGAACCTCTATGTTGAAAAGTGCAAAACTCTACAGTAACATGGGCACAATCTCTACACTGGGAACCCAGAAAAAATTAAGAGAAATCAATAAATTCCTAGATAAGAGGTGAGGGATTCCATGTTTGTGGATTGCAAAACTCATTATTGTCAAGATTCCATTTTTTCCTAAACTTATTTGTTCTATTAGTCTAACTCAGCTAACGTTACCAAATGCTTTATAAAAAAGACATGGATGCTGAATCTAAAATTTATATGGAAATGATAATGATCTATACAAGGCAAATAATCATCATAGTAACAATTACTGTGGACAATTTGAGCTTCTTACTACCAAGACTTATTACATTGCTATTGTGTTAAGATAATGTAGTATTGTGATAAGGAAGGACATGTCCATAAATATTATATAATTGTGTTGATGCTGTTTTTGGGTGCCGTTGAGTCAGAGCTGGCTCATATAAACTTTATGTACAACAGAACAAAATACTACCCAACACTATGCCATGCACACAATTTTTTAAATATTGAGCCCAGTGTTGTAGCCACAACATTTGGGTCAATGACAGACCACATATATAATGGCAGTTATGTAAGATAGATGCTGAAAATGGAGCTGAAAAATTCCTATCACCTAATGATATTGTAGGGCTGGGATTTAGCTCAGTTGGTAGAGCACTGCGCTGCAGTCTCTGAGGTCCCACGTTCAATTCCCAGCACCACAAAAATGGGAGAAGGGCCTGGCAATCCACTCCCAAGGCAATCTCGAAACAGTCTGCCATTGAAAACCCTATGAGGGTCGCTATGAGTCGGATACCAACTCGATGGCATCTAACAACAATGACAACAACAAGATATTGTAAGCATCTTAAATTGTGTATGTAAACTTTTGAGTATTTGTACAATGAACACATAATCTAACAACACATTTCTGAGAATGTATCTCCATAATAGCTCAAAGAATGGACTAATATCTTATGTTTTTTCTGTAAATATGAAGAATTATATTAATTAAATTTAAAAAATTAAAATTTGCATTTCTTACATATGGTTGATTTTGATTTTTTGTATTTTATTTATAATTTTCATGTGTATGGTTTTAAGAGGAATTGTTTTCCTGATTTTATATACTTACAATGCCTTTTCCTTTTCTTTCTTTTACATGCAGATTAAAATAGCCAAATTTACAATTATTTCTCTATTTTCTTTTTTCAGTGCTGAGAATTGAAACCATGGCCTCACCCATGGTAGGGAAGATGTCTACCTCTGAGTTGCACCCACAACCCCTATTCTTTTTTCATTTTCTGAAAAGAGCTTATAGAATAGCAGTTGTATATGATTTTTAAAAGTTTACAATAAAAATTCACATGGAAAGCCAGCAAATCTTGGAAGTAGTTTATTTGCTGTTTGTTATGTTGAGTGTATGTGTGTGGTCATGCAAAAATTTCAAGTTACAGGATCCACTTATTTGAATATTTGGTACTATGAAGATATTCTTTTTATTCTTGTGTTGATTTTGGTAATCTGTGTTTTTAATCTATAAATTTAATTTAAAATTTCACATTTATTGGCAGAAATTGTTTCAAGGAATCTTTTCATTGCTCTCTTTTGAATCTATATTAAGTGCCCTTTTCATTACTGATATACTGATAAATATGTATATATATATACATATATATATATACACACACACAAGCATACATATCTACTTTATTTTTTTTTCAAATAATCAATTTTTAGCTTCATTGATTCTCTCTAACATGCATAGGGACTGGGATTTAGGTCAGTAGGTAGAGTGCTGCTCTGCAGTCTCTAAGGTCCCAGGTTCGATTCCTAGCACCACAAAAATGGGAGAAGGACGTGGCAACTCACTCCTGAGGCAACCCTGAAAGACAATCAGCCATTGAAAACCCTATAAGGGTCGCTATGAGTCAGAAATGACTAGATGGCACCTAACAACAACCTAACAACATGCATTTGTCTTTTTCTTTGTCTTCAATTCTATTGCTATCTGTTTAGTTTTTCTTTCTTATATAAAAATTTGTCTTTTTACTTTCCTGAAGAATTTAGTAGTTTTGTTATTAATGCCTCAAAAAGTTTGATTATAATTCATTTTAATTGTAAATTATGAGATTTTTTTCCTCGATATTCATGGAAATATTTTATCTCTTTTGTATTTAATTTAGAAAGTCTCCTGCATATGTGCACTAGAACTGTTTCTGATCAATAATTTCATTCATTGTCCATGATGTCCTTTTGACAGTGAGTTTTTGTTATGCTTTCTAGTTTCTTTTTTCTTCATCTTCATTTATACTTTATTTCTTATGGTTGATCTTCACTTCTTTTTTCTTTTCCTATCTGAATTTCTTCCATATTATGTATGGACTAGGCTTTAGCTCAGTTGGTAGAGCATTGCTCTGTACCCTCTGAAGACTAGGTTTCACTCCCCAGCACCATAAAAACTGGAGAAGGAGATGGCAATCTATTCCCAAAGCAATCCCGAAAAAATCAGCCTATGAAAACCCTTTAAAGGGCACTCTGAATAGGTCCTGATTGGATAGCCTCTAACAACAACAAAAGTGCATGTATGTGTGTATGTATGTATATATATGTTGTTGTTGTTAAGTGCCTTCAAGTCGTGTCTGACTCATAGCGACCCTCATACGGTTTTCAATGGCTGACTGTTTCGGGATTGCCTGGGGAGTGGATTGCCACATCCTTCTCCACTTTTGCAGTGCTGGGAATCAAACTCAGGGCCTCAGAGACTGCAGAGCAGCTCTCTACAAACTGAGCTAAATCCCAGCATGTATATATATATATATATATATATGTGTGTGTGTGTGTGTGTGTGTGTGTGTGTGTGTGTGTGTGTGTATGTGTACATATATACACACACACACATATATATACAGCATATATATGTATATATATATATATATATGTATGTATATATATATATATATATATATATATATATATATGGAGAAATTGTGGGGAAATTGGCAAAATCCCCCCAAAAAAACCCAAAACTGGGGAAAACGGCTTTTGTAGATCTGGTTTATAAATTAGAAATCTATGGAAAATGAAAGTAACTTGATTGGACATTTGTACAAAACCCTTCATAAAACCCCCTAACCTGATTGGACAACTGGACTCAAAGCTGATTGGCTCAGGCCATTCAGGGCAAGCTACATACGGAGCTGCATTGCAGCAGTGCTCTCTCTCTCCCTCTGATCAGGACCACCAACTAGACAAGAACTCTTTCTGTCCAACCACCGACTAGGAAAGAACTGTCTCTCTGTCTGACCACTGATTAGGAAAGAACTCTCTGTCTGACCACAGATGAAGCAAGAACTCTCTCTCTTTCTCTCTCTTGACCACTGAGACCAGGACAAGTAGACAGCTCTCTCAAGGAATGACAGACTACAAGCAAGCTGAGGAAAGCCTCTTGGACCCAGTGCCAAGAGGATGAAACTGAGGACAGTCTCTGGTCCCAGTGCTGGAGGCCGAAGAGCCGTGGCTGCACTGCCCGCCCAAACATCCAGGCCTGACTGGGAGGTATACACCATATATATATATATATATATATATATATATATATATATGTATATATAGTTGTTGTTGTTGTTGTTGTTGTTAGGTGCCATCGAGTCGGTATCTGACTCATAGCGACCCTCATAGGGTTTTCAATGGCTGACTGTTACAGGATTGCCTTGGGAGTGGATTGCCAGGCCCTTCTCCCATTTTTGTGGTACTGGGAATTGAACGTGGGACCTCAGAGACTGCAGCGCAGTGCTCTACCAACTGAGCCAAATCCCAACCCCATATATATATATATATATATATATCTCGACACATGTTGGGGATTTTTAAAATTATATTTCCCAGCTAGGGTCCCTCATGACAGCTTGAGAGGCTGACCCCTAGTTGACCCCAGGGCACATCTCACTCACTCAAAACAGCCCCTCCCATCGAGTGAGCAAAGATGGCCCCCGGCCAGCTTGACCAGCCTTAACCACCATAATTTTGATTGGATCCCCTCACCACCTTGCAGGTAGTAACTGTCTCTACTTGGCAGTTATGTCCGTTTGCCCTCTGTACCTGCCAGCTATGTGCCCCGATTGGCTGAACCCCACCATGTGACCCCTCCAGGACCCTATAAAAGCAGGGCTCCTGGACCCCATATCACTCCTTTGATCCTGACCTCTCTGACTGTCTCCTGAACCTCATCACCTGGACCAGCGCTCCCTACTCCAGCAAGACCTTCTAGCAAGCCGGCGAGATCAAGCCCAGGGGCCCCAAAGAGCCGAAGGCACCTAGCAAGCCACGAAGAGCCTCCCAACTCCTCCCATCCTTGGGAAGGAGGTGGGTAAAGAAGGCAGGCCGGGAGAGTCAAGACCATCGGACCTCAACTGAACACCAGCGGCTGTGGCCGTGCCTTTGAGGCTGAGCCGTGCCAGCACTTAGCCTGCAGCATTGCATGCTGCAGGCATAGAACCAGCACTTAAAGGGATAGAGCCTTGTTCTATAGGGGCTGCTTGCTCCTTGCTCTCCATAAGGGGAGCACCCCAATAAATCTTCCCTGTTCTTCTCCAACCATCTGAAGGTCTCCCGAGGTCCTTCTTTCCCGACACCGGCCACGTTTTATGTTGAGGGTTTGGCCCTAACTTTAGCCGGGCTAGAGCTAAAACCCAGACAGACACACATACAGATATATCTTTTATCTGGACAGTGATAACATGGTAAGCAACATGAAGAAGCACAAGGTATAAAATTGGTGCATTTTACTACATTTATATTACACTATAGTAAAATGCTGTTTTAAAATAGTTTAATAAAATACTATTTAAAAATACTCACACTATTTCAAATCAAACAAGGGACATTGGGACAATTTTGAAATGTAAAAACTTTTGTTGTTAGGTGCCATTGTGTCATGTCGAACTCATAGCAACCCTCATAGGGTTTTCAATGGCTGATAGCGTCAGGATTGCCTCAGGAGTGGATTGCCACATTCTTCTCCCATTTTTGTGGTGCTCAGATTTGAATCTGGGACCTCAGAGACTGCTGAGCAGCACTCTACCAACTGTGCTAAACCCCAGTCCATATATATGCATATATGTATATATTTAATATATAAAAATAAACATATTTATATATTCATGTATTATATATAGTTATGTATGTGTCATGCCCATCACTATTGTCATTGCTTCTCTGTTATTCACAGGCTTTTCGATAGCACCTCATCAGGATTGAAGGAAGACTCATTAACCACCTTCATTATGCAGATGACACAACTCTGCTTGCTTAAAGTGAAGAGGATTTAAAACATTTACTGATGAAGATCAAAGAAAATAACCTTTGGTTGGATAGTGACTAAACAGCAACAAAACAAAAATCCTTACAACTGGGTGAGTATGCAACTTCACAATAAATGGAGAAAACATTGAGGTTGTCCATGATTTTGCTTTACTTGGTTCTATAATCAATACCTGTGGAAGCAGCACTCAAGAAATCAAAAAGGTGCATTGTTTTGGAAAAGCTGTGGCAAAAGATCTCTTTAGAGTAATGAAAAGTAAAGATGTGAAAGAGATGAGGGTGCGCCTGATTCATGCCATGATATTTTCAGTTGCATCCTATGGTTGTGAAAGCTGGACATGAACAAGGAAGACAGGAGAAGAATTGAGCCTTTTGAATTATGGTGCTGGAGACAATTATTGAATATACCATGGACTGCCAAAAGAACCAACAGGTATGTCCTAAACGACATGCAACCAGACTGCTCCTTGGAAGCAAGGATGGCATCCTAAGTATTTTGGACATGTAGTCAGGAGGGATCAATCCTTGGAGAAAGACCTCATGTTTGGGAGAGTGGCAGGTAAAGGAAAAAAAGGAAAAGCCTCCATCAGATGGATTGACACAGTGTATGCAACAATGGGCTTAAACATAAATAAGATTGTGTGCCTGGCACAGAATTAGGGACTGTTTTGGCTGTGTGTAGGATTGCTGTAAGTCTGACTTGACTTGATGGCCCCTAATAACAACAACAACAACAACAACAACAACATATTTTACATTTTAACTGGAAGAATTCCTATAGCTTAGAAGAATTTCTAGAACTTTCAGTCTAATTCATCAATTTACTTTCCTGTTATTTCCAATCTGAGATTCATTATAACTGTGTAGTTAATACAGGAATTGTGGTTTAATTTTTCTTATAAACTTCCCAGATTATAATTTTTTTCCTTTTGTGATTGATCTTTTGTAGAATGAATTTACTATGGAACTTTTCAATTTTATAATAATTCAAATGAGAGCTATCCTAATATTCAGTTTGCAACTTAGCTGTAACAGAATCCCATAAATTTTTTGTCATTGTTTTAAGATTATATCTGCATGGGTCGATGTTTCTAGTAGACAGTGGAAAATAAGTATGGTATATAATCCACTGATTTATTGAGTCATATTCACAGCTTGATTTTGTCATTACAGCAATGCAAAAACATAATAATGTATTATTTTATGTTATCGAATTAACCTGTAATAGCATATATCAGTTCCTTACATTTAGGAACCACATTTAGAAATAGTTTAGAAATTTGATGTACAGTTGAAAGATAATTATGAGTGGAAGATTTTGGTGAAAAGATTCAGGAACATTTCTGAAGAAGAAAGTTTCAAAGAACTAGAAAAATGTGAAAATGTCTTTAAAAATCTCAAGGCTGTCATGAAGACAATTAAGCCTACTATTCCTGTGTAGCCCTAAGGAACAGAAATCCAGATAACATTATATGAAAAATAATATTTAAAAAGTTCAGAAAGTGTCTAAAAATATGGTCAGCAGAGGCTGTATGAATATCAGAGATATATGGTAGGATCCAAGCAAGGGTTTAAGGCCACAGGAACTGATTCAGATAACTGTCAATATCTCTTTCCACTTACCCTTCCTTCCTCAATCCCAATTTCTATGGCAGGACCAAATTCATGGATCTGATACGGATAAGAAAGACTAAGATAATTGGGAATGCAAAGATACATTTTTTACCAAAATATGTATTGGTTAAAATATAACATGCACTTTCATAATTGATAAAGATATCCATACAAACCCTACATATAAATGTTATTAGTTGTATTGCCAAAAGTTGGAATCAACCAAGTTGTCTTTCAATAGATGAATGGAAAACAAATGGAGGAGGTGAACGGGAGCAATGTACAATGATATACATATATGGAAATGTCATAATGATGCCCATTAAGTTGTAGACTAAAAAGTTATTAAAGAAAGAAAGCAAACTTTGGTACATCCACACAATGCAATATTATTAAATCATTAGAGAAAAGAGAGAGCTATTATGCCACAAAAAGTCATGGATGAAACCTAAAAGCTAAATGAAAAACTAATCTGAAAAAGTTAGTACTATATAAGTCCAACAACATAACATTTTGAAAAAGGCAAAAATATGGAGACAAAAAAAGATCAATGGTTCTCAGGGGGTCAGGTATGGGTTGGAGGAGAGGGACAGTGGATAAAGAATAAATAGAGCATGAGGAATTTTGAGGGCACTAAAAATATTTTGCATGACAGACACATGTCATTAAAACATGTATCAAAACTCAGAATATGCAACACAAAGAGTGAACCTAATGTAAACCATAGGCTTCAATAAATTATAATGTATCAATATGGTTCATAAATTGTAGCAAATGTAAGCGTATTTGTCAGTTTTGTGTTACTACACCAAAACAGTTGAGGTAATTCACTTTATAAAGGAAGAAGGTTCATTTAGCTGACAATTTTGGAACTTCAAGTCCAAGATTTGGCAGCTCCAACTGTTTGGTCTCTGGTTAGAGCAGCACATCATAGCTGAGCCAAGGGTAGTTGATAAACACTCACATATCCAATTACAACAGAGGGAGAGAAAGAGAGGAAGAGATCAGAGTCCCACAATGTGAGGGCACATCTCAATAGCCCAAACACCATCCACAATAGCACTATCCTAGAGACCAAGCCCTTAATTTATAGGCCTTCACTGAAAACTCAAATTATACCCAGACCATCACACCACCACAACAATGCAAAATGTTATTGACAGGGGAAATAGTTGGGAGTGGTGAGAGGGAGTCCATAGCAGCTTTGTATTTAATGTTCTATTTTTCTGTAAGCCTAAAACTGTTCTTAAAGTCTATTAATTTAAAAATCTGTGTAACCTTCATATCTGATGGAGGAACCTTTATAAACAATACAATATAAAGTGACCAATACAATATTGAAATTCTAAAAATTCTAAAAATATGAAAAGATAAAATGTTCCGCTATTTTGAGTGCTTTTTATTTTTCTTTCTTAACTGAAAAGTCATAGGATGAATTTTCATGATGATCAATGCTGATACCTCAGGGGCCAATCTCCTACAAGTTTGTTTTATGGTCTGCCATATTCAGCACTGCTAGCTAAGATTATGTGTTTTTTTATTGAGATGTGTTGTATAGCTTAGTTTTAAATTACAAGGCTCCAGGGCATGTCTTGTTTTGTCTTCAATTTAGATTTCATTTTTATGTGTAAAATCTATAATTGGTGTGATCTATATCCAGTCTTTTATATTATATATATATAGTTATAGTAATATACTGATCTATACACTAGCATGTATGACTGTATTTATGCATGCACATGCAAGCCATAGGATCAGCTATGAATTACTTAGAAACTGTAGAACTGCCTGATAGATACTGTATGGCTTCTTTCAAAGATATTTCCAATTGTGCTTTTGAGTTCCCCCATGCATGTTTTTTAAACTGGGAACCTTCTCTGCTTCTAGACAACTTATGTGTAGCAGTAGTGATTAGAAATAATCCATTCTTTAAAGTTATATGACACAATTGGGAGAATTTGTGCAGTTGGCAAATTGTTGCTCTCACCTATTATTTTGTCTTCTCCTATGGTAACCAGATGAGATACAGTATTTTTGCCCTGGGCCATTTCTATTCTTGCCTCTGCATGTAGATCCTGGTGCTTTGGAATTAGATTCAGCTCAAGTCAGGATTCAAACCTGATATTTCTCTGTTTCCTTGGAAACATGAAAAACACTTCCTCTAAAGTAGAGACTTAAAGTTTTTGGCATCAGTATATTGGGACTACCTCCTAGGCCCAAGCTTAAAATATTGGGACAAGTCTCTCATTTTCAAGAATGGAGGAGACCTTCTTTTTATCCTGATGAATCCTCAGTTGCCCATAACTGCCTCAGTTCTTGATGCAAGCTGGGAGACTTGCTGAATCTGCTTAAATTTTCTCTGCCATTTATTCAAAGTATTCGCAAACATGAATGGAAAATTTTCAAGATGAATGATTTGTCACTTACAAAGAGGGGCCAGTCCTTTGTAGGATAGCTTTGGGGACAAAAATAATGTAAAAGAAAATAGAATATACTCAATATCTTATTTTGCAAAGAAGGGTTCTAAATGTTGACTGTGTTAATAGAGCATTCTCAAACTTTATAGTCTACTAGAATCACCCAGAAGGTTTGTTCAAATGCAGTTTGCTAGCTCTGCCCTATAGTTCAATACAAGGTGACGCACAGGTTGCTGTGGGGCCTGAGAATGTGTATTTCTGCCATGCTCCCAGGTATTGTTGATGCTAGTGATTCAGAGTCACCATTATAAAATAAAACCTTTTTATTAAAAGAGGAACACTTGATTTGGGGTCTAAAATGGGTTATTGGAAAAAGCATGGTCTTAAGAAGTAGAGAGAAGAAGGCTTTATTCTGTACGTGGTATCAAGTCAAATGATTTCGGATAAGTAACTTATCAACTCTAAATCTTAGATACTTTATCCAGTAGATGGTAAAAATACTGCTTTGAATTTGCAAACAGTCCCTGTTTGGAACTTCCTGATAAGTATATTCTTATTTTCCACCATCAATGCTTGAACATGTATTGTATTCTATAGAACCTAAGTAATTTAGTGATGGAGAAGATATAGTCCCTTGCTTGTAGGAGCTCCTGGAATTCCAGCATTGACAATTTTATCACCAAAACAAATGAAAACAAATTACAGCTTTATTGTTGTTGTTGTTAGGTGCCATGGAGTCAGGTCTGACTCATAGCAATCCTATGTACAAAAGAATGAAATATTGTTCAGCACTGTGCCATGCACATGATCTTTTTTATTTTTAAGCCTATTGTTGCAGCCACCATGTCATCCATCTAGTTGAAAGTGTTCCTTTTTTCGTTGACTTACCACTTTCCCAAATATGATGTCCTTCTTCAGGGATTGGTCTCTCCTGAGAACATGTCCAAAATATGTAAACACAGTCTAACCATCCTTGCTTCCAAGGAGCATTCTGGTTGCACTTTCTCTAGGATAGATCTGTTGGTTCTTTTGGCAGTCCATAGTATATTCAATGTTTCTAGCACCATAATTCAAAAGCATCAGTTCTTCTCCTGTCTTCCTAATGTTGTTTTATTAACACATGGAATTCTACAGGGTTGCATTGTTGGTTTTTGGGTGCCATTGTGCCAGATCTGACTCATAGTGACCATATGTACAATAAAACAAAACACTACTCAATGTGTGCTATACACACAGTCTTTTTATGGTTGAGCAAATTACTGCAGCCACTATATTTCTTCTCATTTTGAGTTGTGCCATATCAGCAAAAGGGGGTCCCAGGTGCTTTACTCCCTTTCCATCATTAAAGTGGACTCTACTTTGAGGAAGCAACTTCCCCAATCAGCTTTTGAATACCTCCTAGCCTAGGGGGCTCATTTTCTGGCACTATATGTGATAGTGCTTCTCTGCTATTCACAAGGTTTCAAATGACCAGGTCCTTTTTTCTAGCCTGCCTTAGTCTGGAAGCTCAGCTGAAACCTGTCCACCATGGGTGGCTCTGTTCGTTATCCGAAATACTGGAGGCATAGCTTTTAGCATCACAGCAACATGCAAGCCCCCACAGCACAACAAGCTGACAGACACGTGGGAGAAGGATTGTATTAGATAGTTATATATAGTTTAGAACAGCTTAAAGGTGGAAGCAATTTAGTAGCAATGTTATTAGGTGCTGTCGAGTTTGTATCCAATTCATTGCAACCTTACACACAACAGGAGAAACATTATTATCAGTGCTTCTCCATTCTTCATAGGGTTTTCAATGACAGACTAATTTTGGGAATGGGTTGCTGGGTCCGTCTCCCAAACCTACAGCACCTGGTTTTCCCAGGTGGTCTCCCATCCAAATATTAACCAGGCCCAACCCTGCTTAGCTTCTGAGATATGAGGGGATCAGATGCCACAGGGCTAGGGCTCTAGGCTAAGTAGCAATAGCATAGTGTAATTTCTGTACCTATGATTTGGCATCTCCCTTCCTCCCTTACACTCTGCTAAGGCAGAGGAATGCGACTTATGATTCATTTGTACATGGAAAGAATTAGCTTTTTCTCCCTAAGACTAGGTAAGCCACTGTGGGCCTACATATCTTGAAGTCATTAAGGTACTTGGATACCAGAATAAAAATAAAACTTTATCGAGATATACTTGACATACCTTGAAATTTGCACATTTAAATGAAAGATTTTATTAGCTTTTGGTGTATTTGCAGAGTTATATATATATTACCCCAATGTAAATTTAAAACTTTTTCATCACACCAAAAAAATCTCTGTATGCATTTGTTGTTGTTATTGTTAGTGCCCTTGACTCGGTATCCGATTCATAGCGACCCTCATAGGGTTTTCAATGGCTGAGTGTTTCGGGATTGCCTTGGGAGTGGATTGCTAGGTCCTTCTCCCATTTTTGCAGTGCTGGGAATTGAACTCGGGACTTCAGAGACTACAGCACAGTGCTCTACCAACTGAGCTAAATCCCAGCCCCTGTACCCATTAGTAGTAATATATCAGTCTTCACACTGCAACTTCAGGCACACACTAATTCCCTTTTGGTTTCTAAAAATTTGCCTATTTCAGACCATTTATACAAATAGGGGCCTGCAGCCATAGCCCTGTGGCATCCGATCCTGTCAGATCTCGGAAGCTAAACATGGTCAGGCCTGGTTAGTACCTGGATGGGAGACCGCCTGGGAACACCAGAAGCTGTAGGCTTGGGAGAAGGACCTGGCAACCCCCTCCCAAAAATCAATCTGCCATTGAAAACCCTATGAACAGCAGAGAAGCACTGACAATAGTGTTTCCCCTGTTGTACAGAGGGTCGCAATGAGTCAGATACCAACTCGACGGCACCTAACAACAACAACATACAAATAGAGTCACACAATATTATTTCCATGATGGACTTCCTTTTTTAGCATATTTTCAGAGTTCATTCAAGTCACAGTATATCAGTATTTTACACCTTTTTAATTATCAGCTAATATTCCATATCTGTTCATCCATTTATGAGTTAATGTGCATTTGCTTTGTTTTAAAATTTTAACTATAATAAATAAATGTGCATTTGCTTTGTTTTAAAATTTTAACTATAATAAATAATGATTTACGAACATGTGATAATGAGTTCTTGTATTTTCATTTCTTTCCTAGTGGTAAAATTTCTAGGTCACATGGTAACAATCTAAACAGTTCCCAGAGCTGTGAAACTGTTTTCCAAAGGGGCTGTTCCCACCAGGCTTGGTGACACATCCCTGTAATCCCAGTGATTCTGGAGGCAGAGGAAAGAGGATCATGAGTTCAAAGCCAGGGTTAGCCAAATTTACTGAGACCTAATGAACTATAGTGTTGAATGTTATTCCATATGCATATTGGCTATTTGTGTCTTTTCTTTAGAAATTTGTATATTTGCATAATTCCTCTGTAAATATTAAGTTGGGTTGTATTTTTGAGTTGTGGAAATTCATTGTATATTCTCCTTGCAAGCCTCTTAACAGATACATAATTTCCAAATATTTTTGCTCTTTCTGTGTATTGTTTTCCAACTTTATTGATGGCAAAATTTGTAGAAGTTTTAATTTTTTTTATTTGTTTCTTTGAGACAGAGTCTCTCTACATAGCCCAGCTGGTCTGAAAATAGCCATCCACCTGCCCAGCAGGAGCGCTGGGATTATAGGCTTCACGGTGGCTGGCGCCCAAGGGTGTGGCTCCAGCACTGGCCTCCATAGGCCTCCTTTGCAAATGGGGTCCACAGCTCACTACTAGCCAGGCATGCGGGACCAAAGCTCACGAGGAGCCCAAAGGTGATGTGCTGTAGCCACCTCTCCAGTAGCTTGCTTGGGGCCGCCCACAACTATTTACCACGCCTGGGCTCTGCGTCCAGTGTAGGTTCTGCCAGAAGCGCGGGATGCCCTGGAACCATCTCCCACCACCCAGGGACCCCCACGGCCGAGGGGGTCACTGGCTGGCCAACTGCTTATTCGAAAAGTCCACTCTCCTGTTTGTAGTGACAGTGTTGGGGTCCCCTGAACAAGGACTCGGCGGCATCCCCTCACACCTCTGGCAACACAGGCACCTCTGGCCTCGGTCCGGAGGCCAAAAGGAAGCCACTGGTCAGCCCACGCCAGGCCCTCAACAACAGTTAGTGGTTTTCAATGTAAAAGTCTACTTTTTCTGCTTAAATCTTGATGGTTTTTGATGCTTTTTAAGTGGATTTAATCGTCATTTTCATGTTGCTCATTGCTAGTCTATAAATATGCAACTGATTTTTGTATGTTAATCTCATATACTGCATCCTTGCTGGACTCAGTTTTTGCAATAATAGATCTTTTTTTTTCTACATATAGAACATGTCCTCTTGTTGTTAGGTGTTGTACAGTCAGTGTCCAGCTAAAAGCGACCCTGTGTACAACAGGCAAAACACTACTGTCAGTGTTATTCTGCTATTCATAGGGTTTTCAATAGCTGATTTTTTCCGGGGAGTGGGTTATTGCATCCATCTCCCAAGCGTACAGCACCTGGTGTTCCCAGGCAGTCTCCCATCCAAATACTAATCAAGCCCGACCCTGCTTAGCTTCTGAGATCTGACAGAATCAGACTCCACAGTACCACAGCTACAGGCATCCCCTCTATAGATTGTTATTGTTGTTAGGTGCCGTTGAGTCGGTATCCGACTCATAGCAACCCTCATAGGGTTTTCAATGGCTGACTGTTTCAGGATTGCCTTCGGAGTGGATTGCCAGGCCCTTCTCCCATTTTTACGGGCTGGGAATTGAACTCTGGACCTCAGAGACTGTAGAGCAGCGCTCTACCAACTGAGCTAAATCCCAGCCTGCCTCTATAGATAGATACAGTTTAACTTCTGTTTTAATCTGGTTACAGGTTTCTTTTTCTTTCCTAATTGAACTGACCCAAATTTTCACTGCAAATTTGAACAGAAGTGGCAAGAACAGGTGGCTATCCTTCCTTATTCTTCACCTTTGAGGGTAAATATTCAGTCCTTTTCCATTAAGGATGATGTTAGTTGTGAGTCTTTCCTACTGACTATGGAGCTAAGTAAGTTATCTTTTATTCGCAGTTGTCTGTGGTTTTACTGTGAAAGGTTGTTGGATTTTGTCAGATATTTTTCCTAAGTCTGTGGAGAAAATAATGTAGTTTTTGTTTTGCTGGTCTACTGATATTGTGCATTATGAAGACATTTTAAAATGTTAAGCCAGCTTTGAATTTTTGTATTAAGTCACAGCTGGTAATTGTGTATATTTTTATATGTTCCTGGATTTGTTTGCAAACATGTTGCTAGTGTTTTCTGCATGTATATTCATAACAGGGACATGTTTTTAGTGGTCTGTAGTTTCCTTACCTTGGGATAGTTTTGTCTATTTTGGGGATTACAGTAACACTGGTCTCATAGGATGAGTCCCTATTTTTTTGGAAAAGTTTATTAAAGGTTTTGTATAGCTTTTTCTTGAAATTTTGGAAGAATTTACCAGTAAAATAACTTTGGCCTGGGCATTTCTTTGATGGAAATTCATAATTATAATTCATTTACTTGTTTTATTTCTATTTTAATTTTCCATTTCTTCATGAATTTTTAAATTTCTCTAAGTATTCTCTGGGCTGGGATTTAGCTCAGTTGGTAGAGTGCTGTGCTACAGTCTCTAAAGTCCCGAGTTCAATTCCCAACACCGCAAAAATGGGAGAAAGACCTGGCAATCCACTCCCAAGGCAATCCCGAAACACTCAGCCATTGAAAACCCTATGAGGGTCGCTATGAGTTGGATACCGACTCGAGGGCACCTAACAACAACAACAAGAAGTATTCTCCAAATACTTGTTAGTACACAGTTGCTTACCAACAACAACACCATATTTTTATAAGATTGGTATTTACATTTTCTCTTCCATTGCTGACTTTAATCTTTGAGTGCTTTTTTTTTTTTTTTTTTTTCATTTCTGGGGGTTGAACTCAGGGCCAGACTTAATCACTTGGCTTGGTTTTGCCACTAAACTGCAGCTCCAGCCCCCTTTTTATTATTTCATTTTGAGATAGGGTATTGTTAAGTTGTGTAGGTTGCCTCTGGCTGGGAATTCACAATTCTGCTTTAGCCTCCTGACTAGCTGGGATTTATAGGTGTGCACCAAGGAGCCCAGTGAGCCGTCTCTTTAATGTTGTGATTACTTTAAGTAAACATTCATTAATTTTATTAATGTTTTTAGAGGATCAACATTAAGTGTTCTCAATTTTGTCCATTTATTTTTTGTCTATTTTATTTATTTCTACCTTATTGTTGTTGTTGTTAGGTGCCCTCGAGTCGAGTCCGACTCATAGCAACCCTCATAGGGTTTTCAATGGCTAACTGTTTCGGGATTGCCATGGGAGTGGGTTGCCACATCCTTCTCCCATTTTGCAGTGCTGGGAATCGAACTCAGGACCTCAGAGACTGCAGAGCAGCACTCTACCAACTGAGCTAAATCCCATTTCTATCTTAGTATTACTTATTTTCTTCCCTCTGCTTACTGGAGTTTAGTTTGCTGTACTTTTTCTAGTTTCCTAAGATAGGAGCTACATCTCATAAATGGTGTATTGTGTTTTCATTTTCATTCATCTCAAATTATTTTCCAATTTCTCTTATGACTTGTTATTACTCTATTAATTATTTAGGATTGTGTTGTTTAATGTCTACAAATGTTTACATTTCCAAAATATCCCTCTTTATTGATTTCTAATTTCATTTCATTATAGAGAAAACATTTTGCATGGTGTCCGTCCTCTTAAATTATTTAGGCTGGTTTTATGGCTTGAATATGCTCTAACCTCAAGGAAGTTTCATGTACACTTGTAGTCTTATGCTTTCTAATTATCATATTTTTGCATATCTATAAATTACTATGTTATTCAGAAAAATTTGATGTCTATGCTGATAAAGAGTTATTTCAATGGGGGCAAAATAAAAACAGATACTATTATTTTCATTACAGTTAGCAAGTACATAATTATGGGTAATATGGTTAAGGAGCATGATTAAAATCTCTAATAGGGCTGAAAAGTTCTTTTACTAGAGGGATAATAGCCACAGAACAATTTTCATAGAATATATCGCTGAGTTAACTCATACAAAAATCACTCTTTTCCCCTATGGTTATACTTTTTGCTTTAAACATCACAATATGAAAGAATCATCTCTACTGCCAAGGACTTTTGTCCTCAGCTGTACCACCTTGGTGTCTGATCTCTTCAGATCTCTGAAGTTAAGCAGGGTCAGCCTGGTTAGTACCTGGATGGGAGACCACCTCAGAATACTGGGTGCTGTAGGCATGGGAGAAGGAGCTAGCAGCCCACTCCTCAAAAACAATCAGCCACTGAAAACCCTTTGAATAGCATCGAAGCACTGACATAGTGCAGGCCATGGCACAGCATAGGATAGTGTTTTCCCTGCTACACATAGGGCCACTATGATTTGTACCCAACTCCATAGCACCTAATGACAACAGCAACTGTCAAGAACAGTGCTGGCACACATCAAGTGTCTAGTAAACAATTATTAATTAATTCAGAATGGAATTAATTTTTAAGTTCTTTTTTCTTTTAGTAATAAGAAGAGTGTTTCTGACTTTTAAAAATCACATGTATTTCAGGAGGAAAAGAAAATATAAATCAAAACCTGTTTTCTTTGGGTCAGAAATAACCTTGACCCAGGCACTTTTTGGACTACTTTAGGTCCAACATCCCAGGCTTTTACATTTCTGAGGACTACAGATGTAATTGATTAGGGGAACAGAGAGTACTAAATGAAATTCACACTCAAGTGCAATCTTGCCTGATCAGGGCACAGATTCTATTGGTAATATCTCAACAGAGGGTTGTATCTACTTCTGAAAACTTTCAGCTCTGCACCAGTTCCAAAACATACACACTTCTTCACAGAGCAGCACTGTATAGGTCAGTTGTCATTACTGTAGCAGAAAAACCAACCCAAGCAGACATATTGGAGGAGGTTTATTGAAAGCTCACAGTTAGAGGATCAGTCCATAGTGGTGGCAGGGAAGCCATAGCAGTGGTGGACCAAAGAGGCCATGACAGATGACCTCATGGCACCTTGGGGCAGGAGGCAGAGAGCTTCCTGGAACCATGGATACAAAGTAAAAACCTCCAATATTCTACCCTAGTGATTCATTTCTGCCAAGCTAGATCCGATCCCAAGGTTCCATAATCTCCTAGAACAGTGCCACAAGCGGGGGACCCAACATTAAAGCACATGACTTTTGAGAGACATTTTATATTCAAACCATGACAAAGACCTTAATAAATGATTGATTTATTTACTATTACCAAAGTAATGCATGATCTTGAATTTCTTAATGCTATATTTTCAACCAATTCCTGTGCATCCATAGACATAGGTTTTATTACACATCAAAATAAAATTCTGTCTATTTACCATCTTGGTTTTGGGACTCAGCATTTATCATACACATTTTATGTGGTAACCAAATATATTTAAGGTGTTATTATTAATTTTGCTATTATATTTTGGGCAAATGTATTTATTTGAGATCTTTTTCATAACAAAGAATTGAAACTGTCATTGAGTAATTTTAATTCCTCTAATAATTAATATTATTGGATATTTTGATCTGTATATTGGTATTATGTTCTGCTATGAAAGACCTTTCAATCTTTGGCAGTTTTTCAAATAATTTTCCATTTTAAGTTTGAATTGTACTTAAACTCTTAATATACAAAGGATAGGGCTGGGATTTAGTTTGGTGGGTAGAGTGTTGCTCTGTAGTCTCTGAGGTCCCAGCTTTGATTCCCAGCACCACAAAAATGGGAGAAAGATATGGCAATCCACTCCCAAGACAATCCTGAAACAATCAGCCATTGAAAACCCTGTAAGAGTCGATATGAGTTGGACACAACTCGATGGCACCTAACAACAACAGCAACAATACAAATGATATTATTCTAATTATCTTTTTTTATATAACAAGCCAATAAAATGTAGTTGCTTAAAAATAATAATATTTATTTTATTGACAAATTTGCAATTTGGGCAGGTTCTGGTGGGGGCATCTCATTTCTGCTCTACCTCATACTTCATTTGGATCCAGTTAAATTACCTGAAGACTTGTTCAACTTCATGTTCCTTGGACTTTCATTTTGGAAATTAGCTTGTGCTATTGGCCAAATCCCTACATATAGCCTCTCTTTGTGGCTCGGATTTTGTGGCTGAGGAACTACAACATTGGCAACTAAATTCATAAAGCAAATGTATCAAGAAAGATTTAAGCAAAACAGTATGGCTTTTCTAATAAGCAGTCAAGAGTTATTTCTGCTACTGTACTTGAGACAGACACATTCAATGATAGAAGAATTAGAAAAATAGTTTATTGGAAGAGTGTCAAAGAGTTTAAAGAAATGTTTTAGAACTATCTAGATATTAACCCTTATTTGAATTTATTTTTTGTAACTTATTTTTTTATTTGTTTCATTTGAAATTGCTTAGTCATTCAGCCACTTTAATCAGAAATATGCTCTCTGGGCTTTGACCTCTTTAGAGTAAGCTTCTCTAAACCAAAATTATAAAGTCATTCTCCTATTTACTTTCAGTGAGATAAAAAGGGACATAAAGGCTTGAACACTATTTTTTAAATTGTTGGACAGTCATGTCAACACAAATTATTGAACAGCCCATCCTAATTTTGAATGTTACCTTCATTATCAAATAAAATCTAATCTATGAATTACTCTGTTTTTGGATGTCTATTTGGTGCTATTGATTCAGTGGGCTTTTGGGGGTCTATTTTAGACATTTTCTTATTACTGCAGTATTATGGAACACCAGTGTCAGTATTAGTGTCCTAGAAACTGTTTTGCTCAATGCATATTACCACATACTCACATCTTGGCATGTTGTGGGGGCCTGGCCACTCCCTGTGTGCTAACTCTGATAAGAGTGGCTCCCAGCCCCATTGTGGCAAGTGGAGCTATAGGGGGTGGGGCCCACTGCTGCCCAGCTTGAAGTGCCATTCAGAGCCTTCTTATGTAGGCAGAAATGGGGTGTTTGTGTCAATCATAGTGATCCTATCATGCAAATAGAGGTTTGTGTTTATGCCAATCATAGTATTGTCCCTTTTGTGCCAGTCACAGCAGGCCCGCAGTCTCTTTTCTAGGGCACCAGGAGAAGTGCCCCTCTGGTTTGGATGAATGTGGTTGCAGGGAAAGTTCAGTGCAAGCTGCTTGAAACAGTTTTGGCTGAGGCCACATCCCCAAGAGCTGGAGCAAGCAGTTGTAATCATGTAGCTTCCCTGAGATGTCCCCGGAGTGTTTACAATGGTAGGCACTTGTGTGAGGGTGGCTCAGCTGGCCAAGAATTCTTTTCCTCAAAAAGGCCAGAGCCACAAGGGAGAGCCCAGTAGCTGCCAATTAGGGAGTCAAATCACCCCATCCTCCAACATCTGTGCTTCCTTGCAGGAAAATAAGCAGCAGAAGGAGCATTCATAGTAAGAATGGGGGAAAAACCCATATCATTAACACTGATACTGCTTTTTGCAGCATACTAAGGATATTCATACCCAGCACGCGAAGAATAGGCATGCTCCCTTGACCTGTCTCATTAATGCTTTTTCATTGTTTATCACAGTTTGGTTGTTAATTGCCACTAGACCCTCTATAGGATGGTCCAATATCCAATGTAATGATATGGGATGATATGGGGCAGGGATAAGTTTTTAATGAGTAGGCTACTATCACTGTTCAGATCTTAATCCTAAGGCAGGAAGACAAGGCATGTCTATGTTCTTCAAGCCCTTGTTCTTCCAAAGTGTAGGTACTAACAAAACGAAGGAGCAGTGGAGAACATGGCGCATTAGATATCTCAAGGCAGTGGAGATGGAGAGGTGTTCCTCATTCATTCAGAAGTTATTTTAAGCACACAGCTTAAAATGTCTCTTGCATTTATGAAAGAAAAACTTTTCCATTGGCTCTCATTATTTGTGGCATAAATGACTCGTAAACTCCTCTGCAGATAAAGTTGACCTGCAACCTGCAATTCTACCTCTAATTATTGTTTATGTCATTGGTCACCTATCATAGTGCAAGCTGATTATACTGTCATTAATGTAAGAGGAGTGGGTCTGTGCCAGAATTATTTGCCATGGCAGAGCAGACTGTCATCTTTTTATTGAAGCATTGATTCCATGTCTTTTGAACCCCATTGTCATCCTTACTGTTAGCATGCTGGAAATGAAAAAGAAAAAACATCAAAACCCTCCACAATTCTGTTCTCACTTGCTTATGAAGTTTCTTTGACTTTATACACTTTGCTCATTTTCTTCTTCCAAAAACCTTTATGACTTATTTTCTTTCTGAATAGTCCATTTAACATGGTATTTTACTTTTGTGTCATTTTAAAACATGTGTAATTTTTTCTTTTACTAATTGGAAGAGATGGAACTGAGAACCTTGAAGGAAGGCAGAATCAACAAAGGAGAGAATGAGAGAGAAGCTTGATTCTGTTCTGGGCCTCTGGATGATGACTGTGGGACATATTAGTGTGAGGTCCTCAAGTTAAACACCAGAGTGCTCCTGGGAAATGCAGGATGAGGAATTACTATAAGAATGTTCTAAACATGACACCAGCAATAACTGCAAATAAGTGCAGGTGTGGGCACTCACATGCATGACAATTGGCAGGAGAAAATGAAAAACTATTCCACAGGAATTTTATCACTATGGAGTATACATTGAATCCCCAAGAGTGGGATGGCATTCAAAGGTAATAAAAATTAAAATACTCATGATTTGAGCCACTAGAGAAATTTAAAGGCATGATAAAGTAAACACATTGAAAGCATTAAATGGATAAGATAGGGATTAGAAAAAAATGAAAACTGTAAGAAGAACAGACATATTTTAAGAGGAATCAAATCTTCTAGATATAAAATTACAGCCCTTGATATTAAAACCCCAATGAATGTTAAATAGCAGGTTAAACACATTTGAAGAGTGATTTGTGAGCTGAAATATGGATCTAAGGAAATTATCCACATGCAACAAAGAAAGGGAAAAAAATAATTGAAATAAGAGATATAAAGAAAAGCTCATGAATATATATAAGAAACAATCCACCAAAGATGTGCAGAGGTATTACAGAGAAAACTTTAAAGTTTTACAAAGTATATAAAAGAAGGACTATATAAATAGAGAGATGTATCATTTCTTGGATGAAAGACTTGATACTTTAAAGATGTCACACATTCTCAAATGCAAATAAACATCTAAATGTGTTTTGCACTGAGCTTCTCAGAGTGATCTTAAATTCTGATGGATAAGTAAATTTCTGAAAACTGTCAGAGAGTTTTTAGAACAGAATATGGTAGGGGGTGACTGGAAAGAAACTGTCCTCCCAGATCTCTATATATGTTATGAAGCTATAGAATAACACAATATTGACAGAGTGGATTTCCAGGGAAACAGAACCTTTTGTTCTGTTATTCTAGTTATTCTAGTTATTCTAGTAATAGGTTATATTCTAGTAATATTCTAGTAATAGTAATAGTAATAGTAATAGTAATATTCTAGTAAAAGGTTATTCTAGTAATAACCTTTTGTGGGACTGTGGTATATAACAAGTCACGGCTTCATAAACAGCAAAAAACAAAACAAACAGCTACCCCCCAACAGATTGACTACTTGGCAAATATTTTCTTAAAGGGCTGAATTGTGAATAATTAAGACATTTTGGTAAATGTACTCTCTGCACAACTACCCAGTTCTGCTATTATAGCAGAAAACAATCAGATAAAACATGTAAGTAAATATGGAGCATGTTTGTTCCAGTAAAACTTTATTTAAAAAGTAGGTTGCTGGCCAGTAGGTCACAGTCTGACAAACTTTAGTCTGTTTAACACATACCTTTCAGATATTTAAGAATTTAACTTGGAAAACTATGAGATTACCTCCCCTTCTTATTCTGCACATAGACTAAATTCCATATATAGGAATATTCTAAGTATGAAAAGGAAGCCTTTAAAATTTTAGAGAAAAATATAGGAGATTGTCAGGATAAGGAAAAATTTCTTGAATAAAAAACAAGAAAATTTGAAGTGGGAAATATTGATATATTTGCCATAAAATTTAAAATATTTGTATATGCTAAAATACAAAACATGAACTAAATTTAAAAAGAGGGTACAGTTTCAAAGATGATGTTTGCAACATACCTAGCCATCCCAGGACTAATTATAATAATGTTTATAGCACACTTATCAATAAATAGGATAAGCATGCCAAGATAAAAAGGGCTGGGATTTAGGTCAATTGGTAGAGTGCTGCTCTGTACTCTCTGAGGCCCTGGGTTTGATCCCAAGCACCACAAATATGGGAGAAGGATGTGGTAAGCCACTCCTGTAGCAATCCCCCCCAAAACAATCAGCCATTAAAAACTCTATGAGTAGCAGATAAGCACTGACATAGTGCCAGGAATGGCATAATGTCATAAAATGTTTCATTGTGTTGTACTCAGGGTCACTGTAAGTCAGACCTGACTCCAAGGCACCTAACTACAACAAACCAAAGTAAAAGCAAGTGGGAAAACAATATCTAGAGTCAATTTAAGAAGAAAAAATTCAAATGATTAATATTCACATGCAAAAAACTGTCTCTAGGAATTGGGTAAATCAATTTATTTATTTATTTAATTTGGTACATACAATTTAAAATGTAAGGTACTATTTTATAATCAGCAATATCTTAGATATGAAGAGGTAGGAAGTCGACATTGCCACTTGGAGTGTAAGCACTTACAGTCAGCCATGTTGGAAAGCAATTTTACAATATTTAGTCGTACTGAATCTGCAGCCATAGATCCCTGGCATCTGATCTTACCTGATTGCAGAAGCTAAGCAGGACTGGTCTGGTTAGTCCTTGGATGGGAGACTGCATGGGAACTCCAGGTGCTTCAGGCTATGGAGAAGGATCTGGCAGCCCACTCCTCCAAAATAATCAGCCATTGAAACCCTATGAATGGGAGAGAAGCACTGACATAGTGCTGGGCATGGCACAGTGTCGAGGAATCTTTCTTTTGTTATACATAGGGTTGCTATGAGTCAGGCTGACTCGATGGAACCTAACGACAACAACAGTAATACTGAAGTTGTGCATATATTAATATCCATCAATTTCTAGAATATGATCTAGAGAAACTCTTACATATATGCATATGGAGTCATGCAAATATAGCACTCTGGTATTGTTTAAAGTGTCAAAAATAAAATAAAATAAATATTCATCATTAAAGGAATGTTGAAACCTTTCAGTGATAACAGAATATGTTATTTTCATACATGTTGACATTTATGTATATCAAAATTATAACCTCATGTGAAATCTTGCAGAATTATAGTAAGATCACTTTTACATGACAGTAAAAAATGTGAAAAATACAATATGTTGGTCTAGTCAGATAGGGGGAGAAGGAAAAAAGTGTATAAGGATTTGGCTGAAAGACAAAGCCAGGACAACTGATGCCTCTTGAAAAAGAACATGGAATTAGAAGGAAATTCAAAGGAAATGATAACTGTGGCCACAAGAGTGACATTAAAGCACTTTGGACATTTTTTATATATGAGCAATGGATACCACTGCCATCACATCTCATTTTTATAGTTTTCTCCATGCTTGAACAACTTATTCATTTTTAAACAGGGTAAAATATACATGTATACATGTGTGCACACACATACATATGCAGATTTAAAAGAGTGGGGTGAGAGAAAGAGAGAGAATTATTGGAGGCAGAAGTGTGCAAAGGAAATAAAAGAATTGTGAAATTTCAAGGCTGCAGGTACAGATAAGGTTTGAAATATTACTAAGTAATAAATCATGCAGAGCATTGTTAAGCAGCAAAAAATACCACTGAAGTTTTTTTAATTGAGGTGGGAAAGAAGATGGTTATAAATGTGTTGTGTTTTACCACATCCTGCAGAACACAGCATAGAAAATGGCTTGGAGGATGTACTTGGACATTGGAAATCAGCCATTTAGGGAGCTATTTTCGTATTCTAGAAAATAAATAGTAGCAGCTCATTCTGGTTTGGAGTGTAGCATTAATAGGATTTGGTGATCAATTGGGGGAAGTAAATCAAAATATCAAAATTATTCTGAACATTTTGGCTTATGTTATACCACCCTTGGAGCCAAAGCCTAGCAGAGAAAGTGAAGAACACTATTTCAGTTTGGGTAAATGCAGTTTGTTGTGAACTTGGGTCATCTACATGGAAACTTCATGTCTTTCTAGAGCTCATAATGCAGCTTGGTTTGGAGGTTTGTGACTTTTGTGTATGTTAGTCATCGATGTCATGGGCTATTCTCTTTTAGCCTAGAGCAGAGAGCCAGAGGAAAAGTCACCCTAAGTTTTAACCTTAAAGAACCTCAACTTCACATGAAGAAGAAGAGATGTCTTAAGAAAGAAGACTAAGATGTTTTCCAGGAATTAAATAGAAATCTTGGAAACAGAAAAGTCAGTGATGACAAAAGACAATACTTTAAGGAAAGAATAGCCAAATAGGGTTGGAAGCTAGTGGAAGGTGAAAGAGGATGAAGACTAAAAATATCTATTAGACAAAGCCACATGGCAGCTAGAAAAAGAATTGTTCAGTGGTGTGATGCAACCAGACAGTTTGTCTGTTTGAGAACTGAGTAAAAGCTGGATAAATGGTGATGATGAGTGTGCTAATTTCTGAGGCTGGTTTTGTTAGCAGCCACAGAGACAGCAAAGCTGAAGGCCACTTCTTCCGAGGATTTCCCTTTAAATCTCATCTGCCTCTTTCTGGAGCGCAGCTGGCTTGAGGTACTGTTTGTTCTGAGGCCTTTCTCCTTCACCTGAGGCCTTTCTCCTGCTAGTCCTTGACTGGCTGAAAGGAGGACACTCAGCAGTGGCATTATCTGGGGTCTGACCTCTGCATGGGAAGCTCTTGGGTTCTAGCTATCTGCTATCTTTCTTTCCTAAATTATGAGATTAACTGAGCATGCCCAGTAGTGTATACCTTAGATTGAGCATGCTTGAAAATTGTGCCCATCTTGAAGTAGCTGCCGTGTATGAATATGTCTAGGCTCCCTGAACAAAATCCTCATGCTTCCTTTGTCTGGGGAGAGCATTGCTTTGGAAGGGATTCCTACACTTCTTCTTACCTTTAGAAATAATAAATCTTTTTCCACTTTTTTAGATCTTGGCTTTGTTTATTTTGACTTTTCACTCACCAACATGTGAACCTATAGCATTACAGTTTGTCGGAGAGGGAAGAGAGATGGTTGTATTTGTAAAAAGCTGCTTGACTTGATGGAAGATATTTAATGGGAAATTAAACTGAAAGGAATATGTTGACTAGACCAGACAGAAAGGCATGTGATATAAGTGAGTGAGAATGGGGATTGCAATTGTGGGTAGAGGAGTCAGGCTCAAATGTGAGGCAGAACAATTTATCTTCTGTAAGAAGAGGGAAGGGAGGAAGATAAAAATTGCTTAGCGTGTTCTTCAGAGGGAAATTCAAAAATCTCATCTAATTTTCTCTTGTGTGGCAGCCAGGCACCTGTAGGGAATGAGAGGTGGACTGTCTGAGGAGATCGGATAAAGTCTGAAAGGTTGTTCTGGGTGAAAGAGCATGTCAAAGAAAGAACCAGAGTAAGTTGTACCTTGCTGACTTATGTGCCCAGGTGATGTCATGGTCATGAACTGATGGCAGAAACAATGCACACTGATAAGTGGAATTCTCCAACTGCATTGGCCTTTTCAGATATTGACACAGAGAGAACATATGGTGAGGGATAGGTTCAGAGGACTTTTACTTCACTGCTGCAATTACAACTCAAGACATTTCTGTACTGTCTACAATATCCTGAAATTTAACGGGTGTACAAAGAAAATGAAGCCTAGGACTGATGGAATGCTTTAATTTCATCAATTTCATTTTTACTTGATGTCTTCTTTTTACAAGGAAGATTTAATTAAAGATTTTATTTGTAAGCAAATATTCCTGCTCTGGAGAAATGGTTCATAGAAGATAAAATTCCTGAGCTTTGAATATCTTTTTTCTCCTCTTGTCATTAGGAAATAATAATGTGGACAGGTATTTTTGGTTATAGAGAGGGAAGTAGTGTAGGGGTTGAAAGTACAAATTCTCAATCCCATCAGTGTTTTTATTGTCCTTTTTCAAAATTTGATTTATTTTATTTTATTTTATTTTTTTTGTGGTATATGGGGTTGAATCCAGGACCTCACACATACTTTGCAAATGGGCTACCTCAGAGCTGACTCGCCAGTCCAATTTTTTTGTCTTGAGATGGGGTCTCACTAAATTATGCAGTCTACCTCTGTCCTCAAACTTGGAATCCTCCTGCCTCTGCCTGCATTACGGTATCTGGATTACTAGTGTTTTTGAATCTTATTTCTGCCTCTTACTGACTTTTGTAACTTTCACAGAAGTTGCTTAACACTCTGTGTTGCATTTCCTCATCTATAAAATAGGGATAAGAATGTTGATTTCCTTAAGAGGTAACTGTGAGGAATAAATGGAGTATTCTCTGTAATGCACTGGAGCCAGTATCTGTACAATATAAATACTAGTCATTCAAAAATAATGTCAAACTATTTTCCTCAGAAATTTGAAAAACATTATTCCATTTTCTTTCAGCTTTCTTTATTGAATATGTGTCTGATCTCTGTCAATGTGCAACTCATATTTAGATATCTCTTTTTTTCCCCTGGAAATTTCCTTTTAAGCTTCTTTTTATGCGTGAATTGTAGAAATTTCAGCAGGATTGGATGAAGATTAAAAAAAAAAAGTCCTACTTGGAAAAAAAAGAACTTTTCAATCTGAAGTCTCAAGACATATTTCACTTTGAGAGCCAAGCACAGTGGCGCTTGCCTGTAATCCCAGATACGGGAAGCAGAGGCAGGAGGATCTCAAGGTCAGGGCCAGAGGCAGCCTGTGCAATTTAGCAAGATACACACACACACACACACACACACACACACACACACACCCCAAAAAGAACTGTTAGTGCAGTCCATTGGTATAGTACTTGAAAAGTACATGTGAGGACCTGGGTTCAATCCCCAAGTACAATAAAAGAAAAAAAAAAGAAAGAAAAAGAGAAATATTTCATGCTTCACCTCGAGAAAGTTCATACTTTTAATGTTATTGTTCTGATGATTTATATTATTTCCATTTACCTTATTCTACAATTCCTATTAGGATGACATTGGGTCTTTTGTCATTTATCTTGCAAGTTCCTCATTTATCTTTTTTTTTTTTTTTTGGTACTGGGGGTTGAACCCAGGGCCTCGCGCCTGTGTGCTCTGCAAGTGCTAGACCACTGAGCTGCACCCCCAGCCCATTTTTTTTTTTTTTACTTTTTGAGACAGGGTCTCGCTAAGTTACACAGACTACCTCTGGTCTTGAACTTGTGATCCTCCTGCCTCCGCCTCCCGAGCCGCTGGGATTACAGGCGTGCGCCACCACGCCCGGCTCATATCATTTTATATTTCCAATTACACTTTATTTTCCTGGAATTTTGTTTATCACAGATGTCTTTGGATATTCACATCATGTTATTCAGCATTTTCTTCTTTCCATTACTGAGGGTTTGAATACAGTGCCTTCTGAATGCTAGGCAAGGGCTCCATCACTGAGTTGCACCCTTACTCCCTTTTTTCTCTGTAACTTTTTACTGGGAGACAAGTTCCTGGCAAGTTTCCCAGGCTGTTCTGGCCTCACACCTGTGATCCTTCTGCCTCTGTCTCCTAATTCTTTGGGATTATAGGCACGTACCACAACACCTGGCTGTTATGGGGCATATTATTGTATCTCTCTCTTTTTATTGTGAAAAAGTAACACATACAATCAAGTCACAGAATTATAATTTAATGAATTCTAATGAATTCTAATGAAGTGAGAACTCACACTTAGGTCACCTCACTCAGGTCAACAAATTAGAGCCTCTCCAGGGCCCAGGTGAGTGCCACAGGTCCCTCACAACTCATAACCTCATAATTCTCCCCTATAGACAATCCTATTCTCAGTTTTAGCAAAATGCTTTTGATGCTTTTTTTCATAACATAGTACTACCTATTTTTATCTTTATAAATTGTAGATGTATTAACACACACACACACACTTTGGTGAGTTTTGAGCTCCACTTGTGCTTTTGCAAATGGCTACAAAGTAATTATGTTCAGTGCTGTTTAATATTACACTGTGTGAGTTTTTCACAATTTAACCATTTTCTGTGAATGGATATTTAGATTATACACATTTTGGATTTATTGTGAACAATTCTTAGACACATAATCCACTGCACATATGCTTCAGTTTTTTAGATGTGAAGTTGCTAGTGATTGGGTATAGTAGTTTCATACTTATTAGATAATGACAAAAAAGTGTCTGTAAAAGTTGTACAACTTTGTGCCTCACCCATATTTACGAGAACCCTCATTGTTGCACATCCTCACCACCATTTGATATTATTGGATTTAACCCCATTGAGACTTCCTCTTTGGGGAGTGTCTATTCAAGTTTTGTCCGTTTTACTATTCCATGTTTACCTTTTTCCAATTGATTTATAGAAGTTCTTTAGGTCAGATTAACATAAATTCTTTGTTTTTGTATGTGCTGCAAATATAATTTCTCAGTTTTGGCTTTTCTCTCTCTTTGTGATATCTTTTGCTGAACAAAGTTTTTAATTTTAATGTAGTCAAATGAGTCAATATTTTTCTTGGCATTTCTATTTTTGTGTGTTTTGTTTAAGAAATATTGTGATGTCAATAAAATATTCTCATATCATCCTCTGAATGAGTTGTGTTTTGAGTTTACAGTGAAGTCTTTAATTCACCTTACTTTATTCTTGAGTATGGTGTGATATAAGATTTCATTTTTTTCTATATAATCTATTTTCCCAGGACAACTTATTGGAAGAAATAATTTCTCCAATGATCTGCAAAGAAATCTTGACATATGTCAACTCTTAACTAAATATTGGCTTCTTTTTAGGACCTATTTTCTGATCTGTGTATTCATCCTTGTACCATACCATTTTAATGACCATCTTTTTTAAAATAAATGTTGATACTGACATAGCTAGTTCTCTTGTTCTTCATGACTTTGTGGCCCTATGTGGCCATTCCATGGCCATATTCTACCAATAAAAGAAAAGAAAATATAAAGGAAAAAATGAGGCAATTTTATTGATATATTGATAAATATATTATTTCTGGAAGAACTGAAGTCATGACAATTTTGAGTCTTGTAGTCCATCAGAAGAAAAAGTCTCACTTATTGATTTTTTTCTTTAACAACTTGAAGTAATTTTTTTCAGATGAATTTTTATTGGTAATTTGAATGTACAATTTAAAGGGTCTCATTATGACATTTCCATACATGCATCTCATTGTACATTACTCATGTTCACTTCCCCCTTGCCATGTCATGACCTCCCTCCCCTATCTCATCTCTCTCCACCAATGGTCTCCTTTCTACTTGCATGTCTTTCTTTTTTTATTTTTGTATATCTATCTATATATGTATATCTTGATTTTACCACAAGGGCAACATAAGTGATATTTCCTTTTTTTTCTTCTCCCCTTACCCTTTCTTCTTGCACCCTCCTACTTTTCTTTAGTCCATTATCTTTCCCTACTTAGGTCCATATGCTTTCATGATATATGTGTTTTAATAATGAGTATATATTAACATCTAACATCTACATAAGAGAGAAAACATGATGTTTATCTTTCTGAGTCTGGCTTATTTCACTTTGATGATCTTGAGCTCCATCCATTTACCAGCAAATATAACTCTTATCCTTCTTTATGGCAGAATAAAACTCCATGGAGTATGTACACCACAATTTCTTTATCCATTCAACTGTTGATTCCATATCTTGGCTATTGGGAATAATGGCACAATAAACATAGATGAGTAGATATCTCTATGGTATATTGACTTATATTCCTCTGGATATATACCCATGAGTGGTGAACATGGGTCATATGTCAGTTCTATCTTTAGTTTTTTGAGAAACCTCCATATTGATTTCAGCCTGTATTTCCACCAGGAATGAATAAGAGTACCTTTCTTCCCACATCCTCATTAACATTTGTTGTTTGTTGTGTTGATGGTAGCCACTATGATGGGAGTGAAATGGTATCTCAGTGTAGTTTTGATGTGCATTTCCCTGATGGCTAAGGATGTTGAACATTTTTCCTATGATTGTTAGCCATTTGTGTATTTCTTTTTTTGAGAAGTCTCTGTTCAGTTGTTTTGCCTATTTTTTAATTGGATACTTTGTGGGGTTTTGGTGTTTAATTTTTCAGCTCTTTATATATTCTAGCTATTAATCTCCTGTCTGATGTATAACTGGCAAAGATTTTCTCCTATTCGGTAGGTTGTCTCTTCACTCTGATAGTTGTGTCCTTTTCTGTGCAAAAGCTTTTTAATTTCATGTAATCCCATTTGTCAATTTTTGATATTGTTTCCTGTGCTTTGGGAGACCTATTCAGAAAGTACTTGCATATGCCAATGTCTTCAAACACTCTCTGTATATTTTCCTCTAGCAGTTTCAAAGTTTCAGGTTTACATTTTAGTCTTTGATCCATTTTGAACTGAGTTTTGTACAAGATAAAGCAGAGGGATCTAATTTCAGTCTTTTACATGAGGATATCCAGTTTTTTAGCATCATTTGTTGAAAAGGGTGTCTTTCTCTAACTTATATTTTTGGCACCTTTGTCAAATATCAGGTGGCTGTAGCTGCATAGTTTTATTTCTGGATGATCTGTTTTGTTCCTTTGGTCTACATGTCTAATTTTTGCCAGTACAATGCAGTTTTTGTTATTATGGCTTTGTAGTATAATTTGAAATAAAAAAATTGTGATGTATCCTGCATTGTTCTTTCTGCTTAGGATCACTTTAGGTCTTTTGTCCTTCAATATGAATTTTAGGATTATTTTCTCTATTTCTGTGAAGAATGCCTTTGGGATTTTGATGGTGATTGCATTAAATCTGTAGATTGCTTTTAGCAATATAGCCATTTTCATATATTAATTGTTCTAAACCATGAGCATGGAGCCTGCAACCATACCACCCTGGCATCTGATCCCATCAGATCACTGAAGCCAAGCAGGTACTGTAAGCTTGGGAGAAGGACCTGTCAACCCACTCCCAAAAAACATCAGCCATTGAAAACTCTATGAATAGCAGAAAAGCACTGAAATAGTGCCAGGTGTGGTGGTGTTGGGGTGTGTTTCATCTGTTATGTGTAGGGTCACTGTGAGTCAGACCCTACTCAATGGCACCTAACAACAACAAAAATGAGCATGGGAGCTCTGTCCGCCTTCTGGTGTTTTCTTCAATCTTTCTTTAGTGTTTTAAAGTTTTCATTGTAGAAGTCCTTCACCTCCTTGGTTATATTTATTCCCAGGTATTTTATTTGTTTGGGGCTATTGTGAAAGGAATTATTTTTATGATCTGTTTCTCCACCCAGTCATTATTGGTATAAAGAAAATTTACTAATTTTTGTATGTTTATTTTGTATCCTGCTACTTTGCCCAAAGTGTTTACCAGCTGTTAGAGTTTTCTGGTGGAGTCCTTAGGGTCTTTTAAGTATAGGATCATGTCATCTGCAGATATGGATAATTTGACTTCTTCCTTTCCTATTTGGATTCATTTAATTTCTTTCTCTTGTCTTATTGCTGCAGCTAATAGTTCAGTTACTACATTGAATATCAGTGGAGACAGTGTGTACTCTTGTCTTGTTCCTGATTTTAGGAGAAATACTTTTAATTTTCCATCATTTACTATGATGTTCGTTGTAGGTCTTTCATATATTGCTTTTATTATGTTGACATATATTCCTTCAATTCCTACTTTCTTCAAGGCTGTTATCATAAAATGTTGTTGAACTTTGTCAAAAGCCTTTTCTGCATCTATTGATAGTGTCATGTGATTTCTGTGTCTATTGATGTGCTGTATTACAGGAATCCTACACACGCAGGAGGAAGAAGGATAGTCTTCACTATGAGAGAACAGGAAAGAGTAAATTTCATGGGAAGAGCAGACAAACTAAAGAAAGCTAGGAAAGAACATGTTATGTCTAACTCGAAAACCCAGCAAACCCAGAATATAAGGGTGAAAGAACAAATGGTTTATGAACACCCAGGAAAATACCCAACACAAAACCTGCAAACCTCTCTCAATAATAACCCTAAATATGAATGGTATTAACTCTCCAATTAAAAGACATAGATTAGTTGAGTGGATTAAAAAGCAAGATCCAACAATTTATTGTCTGCAAGAAACAGATCTCACTGGCAAAGTCACCTGAAGACTGAATGAGAGAGGATGGAAATTGATATTCCAAGCAAATGGAAGCCAAGAAAAGGAGGAACAGCTATCCTTATAACAGAGAAAGTAATCTTCAAATTAAAACTAGTCCAAAGAGACAAAGAAGATCGCACAAATTAATAAAGGAAAATATTGACCAAGAAGGTATAACAATTATAAATATATATGTACTGAACATCAATACACCCAAATTCATTGCAAAAACACTACAGGACTTAATGGGACAGATAGGTCCATATACAATAATAATGAGTGACTATAACACCCCACTACCATCAGTAGATAGAACAACCAAACAAATCAACAAAGAAGCTTCAGAGTTAAATACCACAAAACATCAAATATACTTAATAGACCTATAGAAAATACTCTGCCCAAAAGCTACAGAATAAACATTCTTCTTGGCATCTCATACAAATTTCTGTAAAATAGATCACATTTTAGGCAGTAAATCAAGTCTTAAAAAATATAGAAAAGTGAAATAATTTTGTGTGTCTTATCAGGCCACAGTTGAATAAAACTAGAAATGAACAGCAAGAGAAATTATAGAAGCTATGCAAATATATGGTGAATGAACAATACACTCTTAACTGACCAATATACACTTGAGGAAATCAGAGGGGAAGTTGAAAAATTCTTCGGATCAAATGAAAATGAGAACATTATCTACCAGGACTTTTAGGATACAGCAAAGGCAGCTCCAAGAGGAAAATTTATATCTATGAGTGCTTACATTATAAAATTAGAGCAGACTGAAGTAAATAATGATGTACCTCTAGCTCTTAGAATAAGAACAAACAAAACCTAAATTAGTGATGGAAAGAAATAATAAATATCAATAGAGGATAAAAGAAGAATTAAAAGAATTAAACAATGACCTGGTTCTTTGAAAAGATAAACAAGAGCAACAAACCCTCAGCCAAACTAACAAAAGCAAGGAGAGAGAAGACTCAAATTGAGAAAATTAGAGATGAAAAAGGAAGCATTCAAACAGATACCAATGAAATCCAGAGAATCATTAGGGAATACTTTGAAAAATTATACTCCAAAAAATTAGAAAACTTAGATGAGGTGGATAAATTCCTAGACATATATGACCTGCCAAAATTAAGTCAAGAAGATATAAACAGAACTATAAGGACCAGTGACATCAAAGTAGTAATAAAAATATCTCCTAACAAAGCATATACCAGGACCAGATTGTTTCACTGCTGAATTCTACAAGACCTTTAAAGAGAAATGAACACCAATTCTTTTCAAAAATTTCCATAAAATACAAATGGAAGGAATACTATCACACTCATTCTTTGAAGCCGGTATTACTTTGATAGTAAAACCAGAGGATACATCAGAAAGGAAGACTACAGACCAATATACCTGATGAGCCTATGTATTGTCATATATTTATTCATAATATATTTGATTATCATTTTAATGTTAACAAAGTCTGTAGTGATCTCCCTTTTCTGGTTCATGTTGGATATCTATGTTGTGCATCTTCAGATGTTTCTCAGTTTTATCAATCTTCTCAAAACCCATATATTTGACTTTGATGTTTCTCTCTATTGGATAGAACACTGTTATCACTATAAAGAGATTCATTACTTTTATTAGAGTTTTTCTTCAAAGTGTACTTGTCCAATATTGATGCAACAAATACCAGCTCTCCTTTCATTAGCTTTTGAAAGACATGGGTTTTCCAATTATTTTCTTTCAATATTATTGTATCTTTTTTGATGTATAGCTGAGGTGCATATTCTCTCTTATCAAGGCTGACAATTTTCACCTTTTAACAATTTTAAATTGCTCATAAATTTAAGGAATGATTTATTAGAGTTTAAATCTTTGTTTTTGTTTCACTCATTCTATTCTAGGGAGTAGGACCTGGCAAGCCACTCCCGAAACAACTAGCCATTGGAAACCCTATGGATAGCAAAGAAACACTGTCAGATATAGTGCCGGAAAACGAGGCCCCCAGGTTGGAAGGCACTCAAAAGACTACTGGGGAAGAGTTGCCTCCTCAAGTAGAGTCTACTGTGATGAGGGAAATGGAGTAAAACCCCAGGGTGTTCAATGTGATGATGTGACATGACTCAAAATGAGGAGGAACAACTGTAAACATCCATTAATAATTGGAACATGGAATGTATGTAGTATGAATCTAGGCAAATTAGAAATTGTTAAAAGAGAAATGGATTGCATAAACATTGAGATTCTAGGCATCAGTGAGCTAAAATGGACCGGCATAGGCCATTTTGAGTCAGACAGTCATATGGTCTACTATACTGGGAATGATAAACTAAAGAGAAATGGGGTTGCATTCATCATCAAAAAAGACATTTCAAGATCTGTCATGAAATACAATGTTGTCAGTGATAGAATAATATCCATACGCCTACAAGGAAAGCCAGTTAATATGACCATTATTCAAATTTATACATCCACCACTAAGGCCACAATGGAAGAAATGGAAGACTTCTATCAGCTTCTGCAATCTGAAATAGATCAAACGTGCAATCAAGATATACTGAGAATCACTGGTGAGTGGAAAGCAAAGGTTGGAAACAAACAAGAAGGCCCAGTAGTTGGAAAATATGGTCTTGGTGACAGAAATGAAGCTGGAGATCGCATGATAGAATTTTGTCAGACCAATGACCTTTTCATTGCAAATACATTTTTTCAACACCATAAACGGAGGCTATACACATGGACTTCACCAGACGGAACATACAGAAATCAAATTGACTACATATGTGGAAAGAGACGATGGAAAAGCTCTGTACAAAATGTCAAAACAAGACCAGGTGCTGACTGTGGATCAGACCATCAACTTCTCCTATGCAATTTCAAAATGAAGCTGAAGAAAATTAGAACAAGTATATGAGAGCCACGGAATGACCTTGAGTATATCCCACCTGAGTTCAGAGACCACCTCAAAAATAGATTTAATGCATTAGACACAAATGATAGGAGACCAGAAGAGTTGTGGCATGACATAAAAGGTATCATTCAAGAAGGAAGCAAAAAGTTCTTAAAAAGACAAGAAAAAAAGAAAAGACCAAATTACATGTCAAGAGAGACACTGGACCTTGCCCTTGAATGTCGAGCAGCAAAAGCAAAAGGAAGACATGATGAAGTTAAGGAACTAAACAGGAGATTTCAGAAGGCAGCTCGAGAAGACAAAAATAAATATTATAATGACATGTGCAAGGAGCTGGAGCCAGAAAACCAAAAGGGAAGAACACACTCTGTGTTTCTCAAGCTTAAGGAAGTGAAGAAAAAATTCAAGCCTCGAGTGGCAGTAGTAAAAGATTCTACAGGGAAAATATTAAATGATGCAGGAAACATCAAAAGAAGATGGGAAGAATACACAGAGTCATTATACAAGAAAGAATTGGTAGATGACCAACCATTACAAGAGGTTGCATATGAAGAGGAACCAATGGTGTTGAAGGACAAAGTGGAAACTGCCTTGAAAGAACTGGCGAAACACAATGCTCCAGGAATTGATGGGATACTGATAGAGATGTTTCAACAAACAGATGCAGCACTGGAGGTGTTAACATGTTTATGCCAACAGATTTGGAAAACTGCTACTTGGCCAACTGACTGGAAGAGATCCATATTTGTGCCTATTCCCAAAAAAGGGGATCCGACTGAATGTGCAAACTATCAGACAATATCATTAATATCACACACCAGCAAAATTCTAGTAAAGATCATTCAGAAGCGACTGCAGCAATATATAGACAGGGAATTACCGGAAAATCAAGTGGGATTCAGAAGAGGGCAGGGAACTAGGGACATCATTGCTGATGTCAGGTGGATATTAGCTGAAAGCAGAGAATATCAAAAAGATGTCTATCCATGTTTTATTGACTATGCAAAAGCATTTGATTGTGTGGATCACAACAAATTATCGATAACACTTCGGAAAATGGGAATACCAGAACACCTAATTGTGCTCATGAGAAATCTGTACATGAACCAGGAGGCAGTTGTTCCAATAGAACAAGGAAACACTGAGTGGTTTAAAGTTGAGAAAGGTGTGCGTCAGGGCTGTATACTTTCACCCTATCTCTTCAATTTATACGCTGAGCAAATAATTTGAGAAGCTGGACTTTATGAGGAAGAACGCGGCATCAAGATTGGAGGAAGACTCATTAACAACCTGCGTTATGCAGATGACACCACTTTGCTTGCTGAAAATGAAGAGGATTTAAAACATTTACTGATGAAGATCAAAGATCATAGCCTTC
>VMDO01011496.1:0-66556 GCA_007922755.1 Pedetes capensis | reverse complement strand
TGATTTTTGTCAAAAAAAAAAACAGCTTTTAGGTTTTTGATGTTCCACTGTACTTTATTTAAAAAGTTATTTTAATTCTTTCTTTTCACTTGGGTTCAATTTTATGTTCTTTTTTCTAACTTAGTTGGAGGTAGAGTTAATATTCAAATTTCTTTACTAACATAAAATTAAGGATATAAATTTGACTTAGGTAGAATGAATTTTTATGTTTTATCTTCATCATAATGTGATTCAATTTTTTTCTAGTTCATCTTTTATGTAGCTCCTAATTATTTCAAACAATGTTGCTCAGTTTTCACAAAGTTGGAAATTCTAGTTTTTTGTTATTTTTATCTTTGTATATTTTAATAATTTATACTTTAATTCCAGTCTTGTCATAAAATATACTCTGAATGATTTATACCTTCTGTAACTTGTTGAAAGCTAATTTAGCTGGGCATGGTGGCTCATACCTATAATCTCAACAACTTGGGAGATAGAGGCAGGATGATCACAGCTTTGAGGCCAGTGTCAGCCTGCATAACTTATTAAGACCCTGTCTCAAGATAGAAAAACAAAAAGGGGGTCTCAGGGTGCAGCTCAGTGGTAGAGCACTTACAAAATATGTGCAAGGACCTGTTTTCAACTCTCAGTATTCCAAAATTAAAAATTAAAAAAGATAAGAAAGAAAGTTAACTTACAGGCACACAGTAGGATCAGTTATTGTAACAATTATAATAAAATAATAGAAATTTCAGATATCTTTCTCATTGTGACTCCTTCTTTTGGCTGACAGCTGAGTGGTTTATTTCTTCTTCCACATCTTGTTTTAGTAGTATTTCTTCAATTTACCATTGGAACTTACTGAAAAGAAAAAACCTTTCTCCCACTTAGATGTCCAAAAGGAGAAAATGTAGGCATTTATATATTATAATTAAGTACTGATAGAGAAGAATAAACTTTTTGCATATATATGCACATATATGTACTTATTTTAGCTATAAAATTATGTGACATATGTTTACACATTATAAGTTTTTTAATAAGATGGAATGATTTTGAATGATTAAATATAGACATTCTAAATTCCAAATCTTGCCTGAGGTTTAGCTCAGTTGGTAGAGTGCTGCTGTGAACTCTCTGAGGCCCTGAGTTTGATCCCCAGCACTGCAAAAATGGGAGAAGGATATGGCAGCCCACTCCTGAAACAATCCTGAAATAATCAGCCCTCAAAAACCCTATGAGGGTCGCTATGAGTCAGACCCAACTCAATAGCACCTAACCACAGTAACAACATTCAGATGCAAGTATGAGTTTTTTATTAGATTAAGTGAAGAACTTTCTCTTTATATGCATATCTTTGAATCTGAGTTTTCTGATGATATCATTATGAAAAGAAATTACAAATAAGGATTTAGTCACATTTTTCATGGGGTAATATATAGAAACTACATCAGAATTACATAGTTGTTCAATAACAGTAGAGATAACTTGGTTCTACCCCAGCCTACTAAATTATAATATCTGAATGGGGTCTAAGAATTTGTATGTCTACTGAATTCCCAGGTAGTACTAGGCATAGTAAAGTTTGAGAAATACTTGCAGAATTAGGTATTTTATATAAGTACTAAATTATTGTATAACCAGATGTCAATAGTGGATGTGGTATTGTGGAATAAACTTAAAATAAATAGAATTCCATTTTCAAAAGGTAATGGTCTTCTTTAGTGTCATTAAGCATAACGTTTTAGCATGCAAGTTTTGCATTAAAAATCCATAATGAAACTTGTAAATGTTTTACAGTCATTCTTTTTAAAAAATAATGTCCTTTCTTTAGAAGCATATAAAATATTTGACATAAAATCAGTATGTACAATGGTTTGTTTCAATGACAGAATCACAATTTATGAACAGAAGACTATTATATTATCTTTTCCAATTATGCAATTTACAGATTGGTAGAATTCACATTAATGCTACTATAAAGCTTCAGTTAAAAAAAAACAGTATTTGAATCAGTAATTGAACTGTTATCTCTCTGTTCTACATGTCTTCCTCCTATGTTACTATAATTTTCATTTTTTCCCTTCATAGCAAATACCTTATGACTTCACAGCATGGCCCAATAAAGAAGAACAGAGTAACGATATGTTCTAGTGTGGTGCACACACTATAGCACCTAAAACATTCAACTGAAGGCACTGCCCAACTTCTCAGACCGAAAATAGCACAATTTTCCCTAGAGATATAAATCACACTGAAAATTATTTCCTAAGAGATAGCCAAATTATCTCTATGCTTTTTATTCAAATGAAAAATTAGAATAAGAGTGTGGGAAACAATGAAATTGAAACAAGACAGACATGGTCACCTTTATGCAAAGAAAGCCAACTTTCAACATTATTTCTGTCTGATGGAGCACACTATTTTTTGCAAATATGTACAGAATCAATCTGATGCCCAGATTGCGCATAGTTAAATATGGGAGATTGAGCACCTGTGTTTTTCTATATTGATTTTGCTGTTGTTATTGTTGTTAGGTGCCATCAAGTCCAACTCATAGCAACCCTAGGTACAACAGAATGAAAGAGGCACTATATCTGATGGTGCGTCTCTGTTATTCATAGTGTTTGCAATGGCAGATTGCCTCTGGATTTTTTCAGGAATCTGAAATGGGCTTCAGGTCCTTCTCCCATTTTTGTAGTGATGAGGATCCAACCCAGGGCTTCAGAGACCCATTGATTTTGTAGTACCTTTAAGAGGATGGGGCACATATCCAATACATGCACAAAAATTCAAGGATAGATAGGATGGTTGACAATTTTCTCAGACAGATTAATTTTAGAAACTGGAAAGCAGATGCATGAGGGATGACATGCTTGGGAAACTAGAGTAAGCTGCACCTTTATTCTCTTTGATCACAGTTTTTATTGTTGTCAGTACACCCTTTTCTCTCCCTGGCCATTGGGCTCCTCCTTCAGTTGACTTCTGGGCACCTGAGCCTTACAGCTTTGAAAACTTCTTTGTCCTCTGGTTTGTGAAGCTGGTCCAGATCCATCTTATATATTTTCTACCTCTAGCCTAACACTGTTTCTTTCTCTGAGGATTCCTGGTTTCTTTGTGGGAGAAAGAAATATTTGGAGACCATCATCTCAGTACTCACAATGATCATTTTCACTGAGCTTGTTCATTTCACTCCGGAGTAATCCTGTCTGTACTATGATTGGGAATGACTCAATTTTCTCTTCATTTTCCCCAGAGCAGTCTCACCATTTGACTCTTCCCTCAACCTTGTATGTTCTATGCACTTCTCTTGGTTGAATAAAATCCTTTCACAATATATACCAGTGCCTCCCAGAGTTTTGAGCTGAGACAGCTGAATGATCTCATTGTCTGTCACATTATTTAGCAACACCAGAGATTCAACGTCCCTAAATATGACACCTAAGATATTATGAAGCAATGTGGGAGAGACTTTAATGAGATGCTGTCACTGTCTAATGTTCTTGGATAGGGGAAGAGTGGAAAACAATCTCTTTCTAGCTGTCATGTTGTTAGTGTTGATGACTGGACATGAGATTATGGTTATCTGTACTCTCACAACCTTTGTATTAATTCAAGATAATGGCTTCTCTGTGTGCATACATGTGCACGTGTGTGTGAAGCCTAATCGTCAGCCAACAAGTGTGGTATGATTCTAACCATATCCCTGTAGGTATGACAAAAACCATAAAGATTTGGAAGACATAGTGTCTTCTTAAAGAGAGTGTTTCCACTTATTTCCAGAAGATAAACATAATACTAATGTTAAAAGAAGATTAAAAATAAGAAGGAATAATGAATAGAAAAAGCAGTGGGATAACATAGTAGACACATCATTCATGTCTGACTTTAGAGGAGAAAAACATTTTAGTTAGGAAATGTATTCATTCCTTTATGCATTCTTTCATTTATTCATGCATTTTCTTCCAAAGACATTGAATTTATTCATAGAAATGCAAATGATGTAAATATGGGGAGAACTACAATGCCCACCATTGTCCAGTGAACAGAAAAATTATGTAAAAAGGTTGGCAACAAATATTAATAAACTTATAAGTATACTCTCATTTCCATTAATTGACATTAATAATGTCCAGTTAAAGACTTAATAGTTAAGATATTTAACACAATGCTATTTGTCACAATGATCCTGAAACAGTCAGCCATTGAAAACCCTATGAGGCTTGCTATGAGTCGGATACCGACTCAACGGCACCTAACAACAACAACAACATCATTAAATAGCATAAATGTTCATCTATATGGGAATATTTCAATTAAAATATGATAGTCATATGATTTTACAATATCACAATATAAGTTTTCAAAGAATACTTAATGGCATGAAATACAAATTTCAAAACTGTTATACAAAATTATATTCTAGCATATTCCAAGGATCTTAGAAGGATCATCAATACAAACTTCACAGAAAAATATCATATTAAATACATCCAGATATTTAAAATAGTTACTTTGAGTAGTTATTTGTAAATCATTTAAATTTTGTTTTAGATAATTTTCTCTATTTTTAATGATTGTTACAAGAATTTCTTTTTGTAAGATTGCTTTTTTATGAGATAAATAAATAAATAAAAATGCATTTTCTTTTTGCCATGTAATACATGCAAAATCAAGACCAACATGAAGAGAGAAAAGAAAACTAGGGACAATAAAATTAATTTATCTCTACATCAAGTTAAAACAGCAATTAGCAGGCTTTGAAGCATTTTCAAGTGGACAAGCGATTTGGGCTCAAATGCCTAAACACCAGGTAAACATAGGCATAGACATCTATCAGGTGATTGGCAGTATAAATAAGTTGGAAGCAAACCAGATACTCTGAGGAAATGTGATTGTCTCTGGTAATGGAGCTGAAGAGAACTGTTGTTGGTCTTTACAAGATTGTACTGAGTTATGTTGTGAGATGGAATCTTTGTTGAATAGGCAGGGTTTCAACTCAATCTTTAGTTTTGAATATTTGAATGGTAGAGAGGAAACTGGATAGACACATTCCAGACAGAGAAAACAGTAGGAATGGAACTGAAAAGTGATGAATGAGCCCTACAAGTTTCACGTCATTTAAGACGGCAAGAGCGTAGGGTTTATATGGCCTTTTGATTAAGTGTGAGATGCAAATGTCAACTGAGGCTCTTGGGGAGGTAAGCAAAGATGCAGATAGAAAGAAAGAGATGAAGAGGAAGAGGGGAAGGCATTAAAATCTATTGGAGAGAAGACAAAGGACTCGGCACCAGTGTTTTTAAAATGTGCTGGTCACACCTAAAAGAGGAAAAACCACACAAACAAAAATCAACTTTGTATCCCTATGTAAAAATAAAACATAAGGACATAATCATAGCTATCACTTATTCGCCTTTAAGTGGTGACAGAAATATTGACTAGTATGTCTTCAATATTTAAGAGAATTTTTTCAATTAGGCATTTTTTTATTCCCATTTGAAGATAAAGGTATGAAATCCCTCAATTGTCCAAGATTGCACAATACATCAAGAGGAAGGGTAGGATTTGAAACATGTTTTCACTTGTTCCAATATTTATATTCATTTTTATGTACATAGTGTGTTAGCTGCCTGGGTTCAACTCAGTTGGTAGAATGCTGCTCTGTGCTTTATGAGGCCCTGGATTTAATCTCTGGTGCAGTGAAATTGGGAGAAATACCCAGCAACCCACTCCAGGAACAATCTTGAAACAATCTCATTGAAAACCCTATGAATCGCAGAGAGGCACTGACATAATGCTAGCTATGGCATAGTATTGGGAAGTGTTTCATTCTGTTTAAATAGGGACGCTGTGAGTCGGATCCCACTTGATAACCCCTAACAAGAACACTGTGTTAGCTGAAAATGTGGGCTCTGGATTCAGACATGCTGTTGCTATTAGGTGCCATTGAGTCAGGACCAACTCACAGTGACCCTATATACAACAGAATGAAACACTCCCTGACACAATGCCAATGCCACTTTTGTCAGTGCTTCTCTGCTATGCATAGGACTTTCAATGGCAGATTGTTTCTGGAATGGATTGCCAGGCCTATATGAGTGTAAAAATTTTCTTATAAGGTGTTAGTGTCTGTTGGTATCTCAATCTCCAGACCTTGTAAATGAATGTGATAATGTGCCTAATAGGTCAATTCTGAGGATTAAATGATTCATTATTTATAACCTACTTAAACCAATGCCTATCACATGACATTTGTTGTTATTAGGTGCTGTTGAGTCGGTTCTGACTCACAGTGACCCCATAGAGTTTTCAATGGCTGATTGGGGATTGTTTGGGGGGATGCACAGCATTATCCTTCTCTCTTTTTTGTGATGCTGGGGATCAAACCTGGGCCCTCAGAAAGTGCAGAGCAGCACTTTATCAGCTGAGCTAAACCCCAGCCCAACATATGACATTTAGCTCTTGGTACACATTTGTGTCTCTTCTCACCTTATGCCAATATAAAGGAAAATATAGAAAAGTAAGATCAAAATTCATTTATCTGAAGCAAATGTTTAATAATATTTTATACTTGACCAAATCTTAACAAAAGAAAACAAATTCCTTAAACTTACAACAGTAATCCAAAATTCAAGTATAAAACCCTAAGATGCCCAAAATGCTGTTCAAAATTATATATTAAAATTCAAATAAATTATTTAATATGAGAATCAGAGACATTCTACTACTTCTGGAAGAGGTTATGGTGTCTTCAGACATCATATTAGAGCCTAATAATAGATATCCACTATGTGTGTGTAGCTAGTCATGCTGAGGGGGCTTGCATGTTACTGTGATGCTGAAAGCTATGCCACCAGTATGTCAGATACCAGCAGATACCACCCATGGTGGACAGGTTTCAGTTAAGCTTCCAAACTATAGACTAGGGGAAATGACCTGGCAGCCCACTCCTGAAAGAATTAGCCATTGAAAACCCTATGAATAACAGAGAAACATTGTCAGATATAGTGTCGGAAAATGAGCCTCCCATCTGGAAGGCAATCAAGAGACAACTTTGCTTCCTCAAAGTAGAGTTGACCTTAAGGGCAGGAATGGAATAAAGCTCTTGAGACCTTCATTTTCTGATGTGGAGTGACTCCAAATGAGAAGAAATAGAGTGGGTGCAACAATGGGCTCAAACATAAAAAGATCATGTGCGTGTGATGGTGTTTTGTTCTGTTGTACACAGGGTCACTATGAGTCTGATCCAACTCCATAGCACCTAACAAAAACAATGACAATAGATATGGAAGTTATACTTACCTGTATTGAAATTCTCTGCTGTGGACATACTTTAGAAAGTGCTCCATCTTCATCATCAGGAGAAGTACTCTCATAATACTTAATACATACATAATACTACATAGTTAATAATACTTAATACTTAATAACATTTAATACTGCAGCAATTGTGAAATTGCCTACATACTCATTATTGTGTGGAATGACCATTTTCCCCATTAGAAATGAACTTTGGAACATGGACTAACAGCTTTGGACTTCATCAAAAGTTTTTAGTAAGGCTTTTCTACAGAGAGGAAATATTTTTGTACTTTAAGTTGCACTTTTTCTTCAAGTAGTATAGTTCATGTATACATTTTCAACTTACCCTTCAACATTTGAGCATGAATAATTCAAAGAGACTTTTAAAACCAAGTTTATCCATTATAATTCATATGAAAATTCTTCATGCAGCAGCAAAATTCCTCAGATTCAGCCCTCTACATGTTCTGTTTAATTTCCAGGAATAGTGGTAGAGAAGAAGGGGTGTAAGCCTTAAATAAACTCCATACTCTGCTATGTATATTATGTTACTGGCTTAATTGTCTGCCTTTCTGTGGTGGTAGAAAGAAAATAAGCTAAAGGAAACCTTTCTGACTTCAAAGGGTGATTACTTTGAAGTAAGAAAAGTAAACAATTGTCCAATGGACACATAAGAAAATCCGTGATGTCTTGGTGTCACTAACACTAAAGAAGTGACAATTGAATGTGTAACCTTTCATTGTAAATTTCTAATTGCAGAACAATAAATTGAAAGGAGAGAGTTAGGAGCTGTATGTAAATCAGGACTTAGAAATGCAGAAAATAGACTAAAAGGATAAGGTTTAAGTTTTGTAACATACAGTATGTCTTTTGAATGGGGAAGTTTTTATGTTTATTTTTTGAGATACTGGGAGTACTGAACTCAGGGATTCTCACATGCTTTGTAAGTGTTTTACCACCTGTCTTCACCCATCGTCCCCTTTTTATTTTTTATTTTGAATCAGGGTATTGCTAAATTACACCAGCTGCCTCTGGCCTCGAACTCATGATCTTCCTGCCTCTGCCTTCTGACTCACTGGGATTACAGGCAAATGTCATGGCAACTGGCTGAAGTTAATGACTTTTACTTGTTAATGTTTGGAGATGGATAACATTTCAAAAATAAATATAGATGTTATCACTCTAAATAAAAGGATAGTCACAGAAAGACATAAATGATAAAACTCTTGAAAAGTAAAGAAAAAGAAATAACATTGAAAGATGAAATTATATCTCACATATGGAACAAAAAGTACTATTTCAGGTGATAGTGTGTTTTTCAACAGAATACAATGGAGGCTGTTAAGAAGTAGAACAACATTTTTGAAGTACTGAAAGGAGGAAATAGCAACTCTGAATTTTATATCCAGCAAAAATATCCTTTAGGAAAGAAGGGGAAACTAGACATTCTCAGATGAGGGAACAAGATAATCTGTTGCCATTAGACTTACCCTCAAAGCATACTAAAAGTTCTCAGAGAAAGGAAATGAAAAAAAGTTATCTCTGAACATTAACAAGGAAGAACGAGTGCCATGGTGAACACCTGTAATCCCAGCCACTCGAGAGGCAGAAGCAGGACAGTCACAAATTCAAGACCAGAGGCAGCCTGCTCAATTTAGAAAGACCCTGTCTCAAGATAAAAAATTAAAAAGAGGTTAGAGGTGCTGCTCAGTGGTGGAGTGCTTGCATAGTATTCATGAGGTCCTGGGTTCAGCCCCACCCCCTAGTACTGCAAAGAAAAGAGGAGTTATGTTGAGGGTACAAATGAGTGAATTGATTCTAACATAAATTATAGAATTTGTTTCTGTTTAAAGTCTTTAAAACTTATCTAAAGTGCAGTTTATACTGATGTTCCTGTGGTAGGGAGCAGTCAGGAATGAGCAGTGGGGAAAATGGGATTTCCCATGGAACAAAAGCACACAGTCAAATTTCAGTGGGCTTATCTTTGTTGATGATGTTGTTGGTGCTGCTGCTGCTGTTGTTATTGTTAGGTGCTGTCAAGTCAGGTCCCTCTCATAACAACCTTATGTACAACACAATGAAACACTTACCAACACTGTGCCATGCCTGGCACTGCTGTTAGTGCTTCTCTGCTATTCATAGGGTTTTCTACGGCTGATTGTTTTAGAAGTGGACTGTCTGGTCCTTCTTCCAAGAAGAGCTTCAGCCATGAGGAATCCTTGCAGAAGAATTCATGAAGAGGTCTCACTCTATGGAGATCCAGCAAAGGATCCCAAGAAAACTATCCTATACTAGTTCCACCATAATGTTGTCTGGACTCCTTAGTGAATAAGGAATCAGTTATAAAAATCCCCCCTTCCACCATTAGGTTACTGACGCTCTCTAGCACCTGTTCAGTGGTATGTCTATGAGTGTCACCTTTCCAGTTTCTTTTGATAAACTCACTCCTCTTTCTAATTTACAGACTGACTCCTGATTTTAACTTCACCGCCATTCCTTGTTAAATTTGTCTTACCAAGGGAATAAGAACTGAGGATAATTTTCCAGCAACACCTGAAGTGAAGTTCCCCATGAATAAAACCCGAATCCACCAGCAAACAAGTGGCGATTTTAGAGAAATAATTTATCAAAATCCCATCAGACCATTCTCTTTTCAGATTGTCTTGCCATTTACATTAAAGTGTCTGGGGAGAAGATGTATTTGACGACAAATAGAATTCAAATGGCCCCTTGTGTTTGTTAAGCTTATTAATTGCTTTAACATCCAAGTGCCTGCATTTACTGGCACAGAAAGTTCCGGTTATTTATTGCCATTTATTGTGGAAGACCTTTGTTCTTTGTGTTTTTCAGCTCTGTTATTCTTGAGAGCCAGGAACTCTGGCAGCTGCTGCCAGCTCTGTGCACTTTGTTTAAAACAATCAGAGAAATTGCCTAGCAACCCTACATCCAGTTTCTGCTACCCACCTGGAGATGACATTCCACACAGGGCTCATCTCTGTGAAACACACACACACACACACACACACACACACACACACACACACACACACACACACACCATAATCAAAATTCATTGACTTATTTTTCTAAAAGCTATGCCTCATGGTTCACCATCTATGGGATGCTTTGACAGGCAGATCAGAGCTGGGTAGTTATAAAGCTAGAGATCACATGGAGATTTATGCAAATAAATTGCTTTCCTGTTATTTAGAGCTTCTTGTTAGAGGTTTGCTTACTTTTTTTAAGGCATGAGTGGGCAGCCTCCATTACTGAAATGGAAGTGAAAATTCTATGTTTAATATGTTATGTGATCCTTGCTGTTGTTAGGTCTGATTCATAGCAACCCTAGATTCCATAACTGAAACACTACTTAACACTGTGCCACGCACGTGACCTTTCTATGTTTGAGCCTGTTATTGCAGTCACTGTGTTTCTTCTCATTTTGAGTCCTGCCATACCAGCAAAAGGAGATCCCAGGGGATTTACTCACTTCCCCTAATCATTAAGGTCAACTCTAATATGCGGAAGTAACTCTTCCCTGATCATTTGTTGAATCCCTTCCAACCTGGCAGGCTCATTTTCCGGCACTATATTTGGCATTGCTTCTCTGCTATTCCTAGGGTTTTCAATGGCTAATTGTTTCTGGAGTGGGCTGCCCGGTCCTTCTCTCTAGTTTGTCTTAGTCTGGAAGCTCAGCTGAAACCTGTCCACCATGGGTGGCCCTGCTGGTATCTGAAATACAGGTGGCATTGCTTTCAGCATCATAGAAACATGAATCCCTCACAGCTCGACAAGGTGAAAGACATGTGGGGGATGTGATGGTTATAATCAGGCAATATATATTTTGTCAATATTTGTCTATATCTTGACAAACTTGTGAAAAGTACAGGTTTATCTTGAGTCAGTTTCAGAATGTGGCAGAGAAGTGAAATCAGCATTGTCTGAACCTTGGTAGTAGCCTGAGTGTCTGACTGATTTAACTGTGTGTTTTTCTCTTGTACTCTTATCAGGTGGTGATGACAGGGTGTTTGGGATATTATTGGGCATTGTGAGAAGACTGTTACAACAGAGTCAGGAGGCTTGCCCTGAAGTTGCATGTATGGGTTTTGTTTTCCTTACTTTGGGAAATCACTTAGTTTCCTTGTGCTAATATCTTCACATAGAAAATAGGAAGTTATACTAAAAGACCATTAAATTCCCTTTCCCACTAGTATCCCAAAATTCCCTAAATGACCTAACTCTTTCAATGACACCATTATATAAAAGATGGAGGAGAAGCCGGGTGTGGTGGCGCATGCCTGTAATCCCAGCGGCTGGGGAGGCGGAGGCAGGAGGATCGCAAGTTCAAGACCAGAGACAGTCAGTGTAACTTAGCGAGACCCTGTCTCAGAAAATAATAAAATCTACAAAATGGGCTGGGGGTGCAGCTCAGTGGTCCAGGCCCTGGGTTCAACCCCTAGTACCAAAAAAAAAAAAAAAAAAAAAAAAAGGTGGAGGAGAATGGAAAAATAGTTATTGGGAGACAAAGCTTTGTTCCATCTTGTAACTATGCCTGTGAGCTATGTTTCAAACTGGAAGAAAAGAGTGGATCACATAATCACAGATGCCTACATGAATCTGATAAGATGGTCAAGCTCCAAATATGAAACATAAACATCCCAAAGATGATAAAGTACTGTACATAACCTCATATAAATTTATAGAAAATGATTCAATGTCAAAAGCAGGAGAAGGCAGAAATTCTAATGAAGGGGTAAGAAACTAGTCTATGTATCAGATCCAGGCTGATGCCTAATTTGTAAATAAAGACTTACTGGAACACAGCAAATATATCCACTTATCCATTATCTAAGGCTACCAGGACAGAGTCAAGTAGTTGTAACAAAGGATATATGGCTTACAAAGCAGAAATATTTACTATTTGGCTCTTTATAAGAAAAAAAAGTTTGTTTATCCCTGTCATTATTTATGAGAAATGTTGATTTGTTATTTAGACTTTAAAATCAGTCACCTCAATGAGGTGATTGTCTATGAAAGATAAAATAGTCAAAAACAAATTAAAGATAATTTTGTTAAAAGGACTGGTTTGTGTTTGTTATTTTTTTCAAAATGGATTTGCTACTACCACTAGAGTTTCTAATATAGTTATTGCTAAATATTCAAAATCCATCTGGAAACAATGAACATTACTGCACTGTGAATTTAATATCTATTCACTGGATATTATGTGAAACATTGGAGCCACTCAAACAACAAATGGACTAATAAACAAGAAAAGACAATACTATGAGGAAATGTGGGATTCAGGGGCTTGTGTTCACTCAGTATTACTGATACTGATAAAATGCACCATCATTGTGGATGTGTGTACATTAGCCATGTAAAGATGATCACTTTACATTTTGATATACTTTGCATGTACCCTTGTCGGTAGGATTAGGTTGGTATTGTTTCATTGCACTACTATGTCTTACTCATTCTGAAGTGGTTAACAGCAGAATCTTTAATATGGGAATACAGAAAAATGTTAAATGAATGGAGAAAAGAATGTGTATCTTTTTTATTCTTTTTTTTCTTAATCCCTTCCTCCTATCATTCTTGCTTTCTAAAGCACTTTCTAAAGCAATAGTCATTTCTTCTTCTGTAACATTATAATTTCAGTTGGCAGAGTATCTCCTGCTCCCCCAGGAAGATTCTTCTAGCGTAATAAAATGGATCATCACTGAAGTAATAGATATAACCCAGTTCCATCACCATAGAATCAGAAAATGATATTTGAAGAACAAAGGATGAGTTGTATCCACGTTTTTCCTATTAACAGCTATGACACCATCTCCTAGCACGCCCAGCAACTGCCCTACATTTCTTGTTTCCCTGAGTTGTTTCAGTGAAAGATGTCATCAAAAATATAGTGAGAAGTAGGCAAGAAGGGAGAAAAGTGCTATAAGAAGGATGGAAAGTCCAAGGGCAGGAAAGGAAAACTATAGAGGGTGAAAGGAACATTATGGCCCCACACAAGCAGAAATGGATGAAGTAAAGGTTAGAACTTTTATTCTGCCCAAATGATTTACTATGGTTTATATGGAAAAATGTATTTGGTTAGAGTGATGGAGGACATAGAGATTAAGCAAGAGACAGATTAAGTAAAGGAAGATAATTATGGATTTTGTATGAGGATTTAAGAATCACTTTGGTATCTGGTTACCAGTTGGTTTCTGGTATGGTAAGAGTTACTTAATTAGCTCCAACCCTCTATCTAGCTTTGTTTCTGATCATATATGGCTTTTATCTACTTCCAAATGTTGAGTTTAGTTTGGTAACAGTATATATCCTCAACTCTGATCCCCATTTGCTGACTACATTCCTTCAACACAGCCTCCGTCATGGGTAATATTTACTACTTCATCTTCCTGTTAGGTCTTTTTCTCTTCTCTACTCATAATAAAGTCACCTGGAGATTGGTGCCCCGAATTTTGTGTTTCTCTGTTCTTGAGTCTGCTACCTGTTTGATTTGGGTTCCAATGTCAAGTCACTGGCATTCTGCCTGCATGTGTTTTCCTTTTGCTGCCATCTGCTGGAAAACCAATTTCCTCATTTCAGATCTTGCTGATAACTTGCTTCAAACTCTGGTTTAGTCACTAGGTAGACTTCATGCATTTCATCATCTAGACTTGGATCAGTCTCTCTAGAGTCTGGCCTTCGGAGTGGGTGCTTCTTCCCATTAAACTGTCTAGTTATGCTGCAAATAACCAGGAAAAAGAGTATTAGTATGCTTGAAGTAGAAATGATAGTGCAAATGTCATGGTAAAATGGGTGCTATTTTGTTTGTTTTGTTTTGCTTTCTGTTAAAATAATTTCTACTTTTCTATGAACATATTTTTATATATTCCCAGAGATCTTGCTACGTGAAAGAATGCTTACTAATTTTAAAATTGTATTAGTGAAGAAGCTAGCTTTTATACAAGGCCCTTATAAAAGAAGCAAGTTAAATGGGCTTTGGAGCTGGAAGACTTAATATTTAACTCTGACATGAACACTAATAAGCAGTGTTACTGAGAAAAAGTTACTGAAGTAAGTCTTTCCCAGTTCCTTATTTTTAAAAGTAGTAGTACTATTACTATCGGGCTGGGATTTAGCTCAGTTGGTAGAGCACCGCTCTGCAGTCTCTGAGGTCCCGAGTTCGATTCCGAGCACCACAAAAATGGGAGAAGGGCCTGGCAATCCACTCCCAAGGCAATCCCGAAAGAGTCAGCCATTGAAAACCCTATGAGGGTCGCTATGAGTCAGATACCAACTTGAAGGCACCTTACAACAACAACAACAACTATTACTATCAATCTAATAAAATTTGTGAAGAACTTTTTAAAAAGGAATGCACATAAAGTGCTTATCTTAGTGCCAGGTACACAGAAATCACCAAGATGGAGAAGTCATTGTTTTGCAATTCCACACATATTGTAGATCAAAGAGTTAGGTCAAATTATGGTAAAGCAAAGTCAAAGCACTTCCTTCATCTTTTTCTAAGATGTGGTTCTAGTCTATGACATCACCACTGTGTCTCTGTCTCCTTCCTGGAATCATTTTTCATCACAGAGGATGATTTGTATTTGTCATTGCCTAACTAGAGGAAAAGCCAGTTGAAGGAATAGAATCTAAGAGGAAAATAGATGGAGTTCTCAGGTTTTCTAATGCAGAGAGAATAATTGTGTCATTTTTTAAAACCACTAATATGCAGTGTAAAGTAACTGCATTTCATTGATTTATACTCTACTTGATTTTTTTTCTACGTTAAGCTTTAAAGAGCATGTTTAAATTACCAGAAGACACATGACTGATTAAGGTGAAAGAAGCCAGCTTCTTAGAAAATCTCCTCAATGGACTTGTAATGCATTGATACCTGTCAGCAATGTTATTCCTTCTATTTCTTTGACAAATACAGTACTGAATCTGCTTAATAATTATTACAGGCTCTGTCTATAATTGAAAAGGAAATGATTGCATATTTAAATGATTTCTGATACTCTCAGATCATCTACGCTCTTGTGAAAGATCCTACAGTGCATTTGCCAACTGGAAATATGACCAACTTCACATAGATTAGATTGGTTTACTTTTTAATATCCACATATAAGTGAAATTGGTCAATAGAAATAACAAGGTGGCAAGTCTTACTTTAATGATTTGGACTCCAAAAGTCTTGGCAATTGTTTTGTTGAATGAAAGTAACTAGACCAAAATTTTAAAACTGCAATGTTAGAAAAATTTTGCATGATAAGGTTGATGCTCATCTTGAAACCTAGCAAAATTTCAGACACTGGGTGGTTTAAATAAAAGATGTTCATGTCTCCCACTTCTGGATGTGTAAGTCCAAGGTCAAGTGCCAGTTGTTTTAGTCTCTGGGGAGGCAGCACCCTTCAAGTTCTATCTTTGTATGGCAAAGAGAAAAAGAAGCAGTGAGCTCTCTAGCTTCTTGTCTTATAAGGATACTAATCAAATTTGATTAGTGCTCCTCCTTATGACTGCATTTAGCCTTAATTACCTCTTAAAGACCCTGTCACCAAAAACAGGAATACTGATGGTTAGGATGTGAACATATGGATTTTGGATTTTCAGTAGACATATTTCGGTCTATAGTTATCTTTTTTTCTCCTTCTTCTTTCTTTTTTTGCAATACTTGGGGGTTAAACCCCAGGCCTCACTCATTCTTTGAAAGTTCTCTACCACTGAGCTGCTCTTTTAGCCCATGTTTAATATTTTTATTTGGAGACAGGGTCTTGCTAAGTTACTCAGGCTGCCTCTGGCCTCAAACTGGTGATCTTCCTGCTTCAGCCTCCCATGTTGCTGAGATTAAAGATGTGCTTCATTGCGCCCAATTCCATTTGGTATTTTTTAATGGAAGCACAATGCTCAAGGTTGTGTATATTTATCTTGTACATGCTGTCAGTGTTTAGTTGTTCCTATGTGAGTGCTTTGTATTATGAAAATAGAAAAACAGAGAAAAACACTGTGTCTAGGAACATACTACTATATTCTAAAGTACTAGAAATTTGTTACTTGAATAAAATGAGATGTAGAGAAAGCATCTAAAGTGAAAATACTAATAATTATATTAATATAGTAACAGTATAATTAACAATTATGCCATGATATGTGAAAATAAGGAATTAACAAACAGTGATATACCCACATCATTAAGCACTATTTACAAGTGAGGGGCTGGGATTTAGCTCAGTTGGTAGAGCGCCGCACTGCAGTCTCTGAGGTCCCGAGTTTGATTCTCAGCACCGCAAAAATGGGAGAAGGGGCTGGCAACCCACTCCCAAGGCAATACTGAAACATTCAGCCATTGAAAACCCTATGAGGGTCGCTATGAGTTGGATACCGACTCGACGGCACCTAACAACAACAACAACAACAATTTACAAGTGATCTTCATATCATTACATGGGAAAAAACACTATAAATATATTACACTAATCCAAGAATATTTAGATTAACCCATTTGAAATTAAGCTAGCAACAAATAAGAAATCAGACTGTAGATGCAGTTTTTAAAAGAATTTCAGAATATCAACAGAAGATATATTTGAAATTAGAACTTAAATGCCCATCAACAGAGAAGTGAGTTGAAAAATTGCAGTATATATACACAATGGAATATCACTCAGCAATAAAGATGAGTGAAATTACATCATTTGTATCAAAATGGATGGAACTGAAGAACATAACCTTAAGTGAACAAACTCAGACCCCAAAAGAGAAATACCATATGGTCTCACTTATATGTGGGGGCTATGTCTAACTTAAAGGAATAAAAAAAACTATACCTGTGTAGATATATAAAAATGAACAATAATACTTATCTAAGAGGGAAAAATATAAGCAGAGTAGAAAGAAGGGGGCAGGGGATCAGCAGGTGGGAGCAAGGTGAGGGAAGTGGGAAAGAGAGGGGAAATAAAGCAGAGGGGAAGGGGGAAGAAGAAAAATCTCAAAATACATGATGTAGGTAAATGGATACATGGGAAAAATAGTGGAAAGAGAAGAAAAAAGTCAATGATAATATAACCCATGATTACATATGATTCCTATTACATATTGATCCAATGGTTCTGTAAAATAGTTAAGTTAGTGAAAGCATAACCAAAGGTGATGTAACAGTTGCATAATGGAAATCGCAAAAGTCTTATTACTCCGTGCTCCACCAACATTTATAAATAAAGGAAAAAATCTTAAATTGCTTTATAATTAGCACAGAAATGTCACCTATCTAATTTCATCCCACAGTATATGTCTAAAAGTAATCAAAAATTCATAGTAATAATATTTTCTACTTATTTGAAGATAATAGTCTAAAACAAGTATGAATTTGTTAATGTTCTATCTATATGTGGCAAATTAACAGACCACTGGAGTGACTATTCAAGCCTAAGTCTTCTAATTCTAAATAGCATTACATTTATTTCCTGATTTTTGTTAATAACTTTAAAATTGTTCACAGTAGGAAAATGAACCAAATAAGTTTCAGTCAAGCTAATATTGGTTATTCACTTAGTTAACTGAATACCAAATTACTACTTAAACAGTTAACCTTAGCCAATGGGTCATCTCCAGGTCTCTAAGCCTTTTTATTACTATAGTTGCTCTTATTGCTGAACAAATAGGATGTTTCTGCCTCAGAGAGAGAAAAAATGTAGAAGATCCTCCAACTCTTTTATTTGTCTTTAGTCATAAATCACTTGTGTGTGTGAGTTAGGACCAATTATCTCCCCTTAAGGAATGCTGTGCACTTGAAGTGCTCCTATCTTGCCCTGGAATTGCTCCCTAAATGATGCTTCTTGGTGCTTACAACCTCTTATCTGCACAGCACACATCACTAAGAACCAGGGCAATGGACCTGCACCAACATTATTTGCAACTATGAACAGGATCTTCTTTGTTTCCATTTGAACAATTACATTCATCTTGTGCTGTTTACACACTGGAATGAGACTTAACATAAAGTTGGAGGATTTCCTATACATTCTGAAAATAATACTGACAAAGGACATTGTGACTTATGGCTTAAAATAAGCAAATATTTATTTAAGAAATGGAATTAAACCAAAGATTAGTCATCCTGTGGCATTAGGAGAAAGGCAGGAGGAGAAAAGGATAATTTATTTACAATGGTTAACTTTAAAAAAAATTCTTACTGTGAGTGTGTTTGCTGCTGCTTAATTTCATGCAAGGAAGCTCTAGTGCTAGGAGTTGGGGCAACCTGACTCCCTAATTAGCAGCTGTTTGACTCTCCCTTGCAACCTGGACTGCTTTTAATAAAGAATGCTCACTCAAGCAGACAGCTAAACTGCCCTCATACTGGCACCAGCCGTTCTGAACACTTCATAGATGCCTAGAAAAAGCCACCTGACCATTACTGCTGTACAACTCCAGCCCCTGGAGGTGCAGCTCCAGCCATGGCTGTTTCAAGCAGTTTGTGGTGTGCATTGGGCTTCTTGCTATCACAAGCCTCAGTGAACTCTAGATGATCGCATAACCAATCCTTGCCAGAGGGGGAGCACTTCTCCTGGTGGCCCAGCAGAGAGACTGCTGTAATTGGAGCAAGAAAGACTGCTGTCATTGGTGTAAACACAAAACTTTATTTGCATAAAAGAATGTGATTGGGGCAAATTCCCCTTCTCTGGCTATATAAGGAGGAACAAGAGAGCTGAGAGACACTCTTCTGGGCGCCATCTCCTGGTGTTGCAACATTGTTGTTGTTGTTGGGTACCATCAAGTTGGTATCCAGCTCATCGTGACCCTGTGTACAACAGGGGAAACACTATTGTCAGTGATTCTCTACTATTTGCCACAGCCATTTCTAACCATATTGTCTGACAAGGTCCGGATATGGGGAAGAGGAGTTCAAGGAACTCATCTTCCAGGAAATGGATGGGGATGGAGAAAAGGAATATGTGCTTTTTGCTTTCTAGAAATAGGATTACTGCTTCTAACTATTATGTACATAATTACTTCATGTTTAGGACTAATACTCGTAACTAATATTGTATTAAACTCTAAAGAAACAAATGCTAAAAGAATGACACAACTGGGGGAATTCGTAAATGAATTAGAAGTAATGACCACCAATTGTAAGAGATATATGGATACTATTCTAGTTAAAGCTGATCAACAATTTCCACCCTGGAACTCAAGTGTTAAGTAATTTATGCTTCAGCTGCAGCAGGCTGAGTTGTTAGCCCCTGCTTGGACTAAAGTGGCCCCACCTATGATAGCTAAGGTTTACAGAGAAAATATAGAACAATCAAAAGAATACACAAGCCTATTTCTACAGCACAAAAGCCTCCTTGACAATTTAACATAGAGGTGCTTATCTGTCTAAAGGCAGACCTTGGTTCCCAGCTAGAGAATGAGTAGAAGCTATTGTTCTGGTAAGCCTGACCCTCCACTGCCTTACACAGAAACATATAAGGGGTTAAAATGATAAATAAGGATAGAGTCCAAAATACCCTATTATATCTTATCATGTATGAAAAGCCTGGGAAGAAACAGACCTTCCAGGTGCTTGTTATCTAAACACAGTAAAGTTTATGCTTTAAACCATGGGCTATTATGACTATTAGGTGGGTGTAAAACTGCACGTATTCTTACTACTTGCTTGACCTAAGCCTAAAAAGGACTATATAAAAAACTGAGCTATCTGAACAATAAATGGAACAGATCCACATTGCCTCCGAGCTGTTGTGTTTCTGTTACCCACCACCGCCAACCCCTCACCCGCCTTTGGGAAACCTTGGATTCTAGGCTGCAGTCATGGGATGTGGCAACTATTCATAGGGTTTTCAATGGCTGATTGTTTTTGGGAGTAGATTGCCAGGTCCTTTTCCCAATCCTACAGCACCTGTGTTCCTAGGTGGTCTCCCATCCAAGAACTAGCCAGGTTCAACCCTGCTTCCAAGGTCTGACAGGATTGGACGCCACAGTGGGACATCTGTAGCTGATGGCTGCAAAGGAGGCAGTGGTCAATATCAGGAATGACGAAAGCAGCAGAAGGGCAAGAATAGGAGTTTTCTGAATGGCAAGGACAGCAGCCATAGTCCTAAAAGGCAGTTGAACAGTTCCAAAAGAATGGCCAGGAAAGGAAGAGGAATGACAGCAGAAGTAAATAAAAGACAAGAAGAGCAGGGGATGGAGAAGGACAGAAGGCGGCCAAGGTACAGAAAAGAGAAACTATAGGCCCTGGTAGTTAAAAGGGCTTCAAAGAGCTGTCCAGCCTTTTGGTCCAAGGGCCTCAGATATCCCAGCACTGTAGCACTGACTGCTGTCAGGATTGAGGATCCTCATGCCTAGACCCCCCGATAGCTCCAACACTAGTTACGATAGAAGGCTGAAGATTTCTGACACCTCAACCTACACTAGAGATGTAACACTTCCAATTCGAGACCTCACAAAAGTTGTAACACTAAAGAGTGCCACTTGCTCCTGTTGCTCCAACCTACCTGCTGCCACCATTTGCTGCTATCAAATAGCAAGTGACATAACAACTGCCCAAGACCAGCACTTGAAGGGCTTCTTTCCTATCCATAATTTCTGTCCAGGTAGAGCAAAAGGCCCCCAAGCTGATTGGTGACACATTGACTGAATCTTACCTTTAAAATGAAACTTCTACTTGGGAGGCTGAGGCAAGATTGTGAGTTTGAGGACAGAGGGAGTCTGTGAAACTTAGGGAGAACTTGTCTCAAAATTAAAAATTAAAAAAAAAATAGACCTGGAGGTGTAGCTCAATAGTAGAATGCAACAAAACCCTAAGTTTAACAACCAGTACTGAAGAAGAAAAACAAAATAGAAAAAATAAAGAAATTTATTTCAGGAACACAATGCTCACAATACTTATCTTGGCTCCAATAAAATTCATTCCTAGATTAAGAGTAGACAAGAGTTTTTCCCATGACAAGCTATATGTTATACATTTCTTTTACCTGAAACTCACAAAAATAATAGCTATTTTCAATTGTGAAGGTCCATTGTCCTTGGATGTAGTCAGAGATTTGGGAACTGGAATGTGATTACAAAATTTTAGAAAGTCTCTAGTTACCCCAGATACAAGCACAAGAAAAAGCACAAGGCACCCATGAGATTGTGTGAAAAGAGCTTCTTAAGATGACTCCTATTAAGCAATTAAACATGAAGATTTAATAGTCAAATTATGCCAGAAAATCAAGCCAGATTCAGAAGAGGGCATGGAATCAGGGACATCGTTGTTGATGTCAGATGGATATTAGCCAAAAGCAGGTAATACCAGAAAGATGTCTACCTAAATTCTTAGGATTATGCAAAGACATTTGACTGTGTGGATCACAACAAATTGTGGATAACATTGTGAAGAATGAGAATACTGGGCACTTATTTGTACTCACGAGGAATCTATACATGGACCAGAAGGCAGTCATTTGAACAGAACAAGGAAACACTGACTGATTTAAAGTCAAGAAAGGTGTGCATCAGGGCCGTATCCTTTCAGCAATATCTATCCTGAGCAAATAATCTGAGAAACTGGACTTTATGAAGAAGGTGGCATCAGAATTGGGGGAAGACTCATTAACAAGCTGCATTATTCAGATGACACAACTCTGCTTGCCGAAAGTGAAGATGATTTAAAATATTTACTGATAAAGATCAAAGAGCACAGCCTTCAGTATGGATTGTGCCTCAAGGTCAAGAAAATAAATAATCCTTACAACAGGATCAGTATGCAGCTTCATGATAAATGGAGAAAAGATTGAGGTTGTCCAAGATTTTGCTTTACTTAGTTCTACAATTAACACCCATGGAAGCAGCAGTCAAGAAATCAAAAGACACATTGCACTGGGAAAAGCTGTTGCAAAAGACTTCTTTAAAGTGTTGAAAAGTAAAGATTTCAAATTGAAGATGTAAGTATGTCTGATTCATGCCATGGTATTTTCAGTTGTGTAATATGGTTTTGTGAGCTGGAGAGTGAATAAAGGAAACAGGAGAAGAATTGACAGTTTTGAATTATGGTGCTGGAGACAAATACTGCATTTACCACGGACTGCCAAAAGAACCAACAGATCTGTCCTAGATTAAGTGCAACCAGGGTGCTCCTTGAAAGCAAGGATGGCTAGATTGTGTTTTATGTATTTTGGACATGTTGTAAGGAGATACTAATCCCTGAAGAAGGCCCTCATGTTTGGGAGAGTGGGAGGTCAACAAACAAAGGAAGACCCTCAACTAGATGGATTGATACAATGTCTGCAGCAATGAGCTTAATCATAAAAAGATTGTGTACTTGGCAGTGTTCAGTAATGTTTCTTTCTATTGTACATAAGGTCACAATGCATCAGACCCAACTGGACAAAACCTAACAACAAAAACACAGACCATTTCAAATGCAGGTTCATGGAAGCTGAGCTTTCCTTGTTGTATGCTGGAGTGAGTTTGAAATCTGTGCGTGAATGCCAGGTGGTCTCTAAGCAAATTTCACATTCTGTCAAATCAGCTAGCTTTCTACCTTGAAACTATAACAAGAGTCTTTTAAATCAAGCACAGATAAGCTATATGCTAGAGAAAATTACCTGTAGTACACTGGGTTTAGCATAGAATTATCTTTTTGTCTTTTGATAACTAGGCTGACAGCAGTTAACAATATTATCAATATGTTTCTGGATTGTTGTTGTTGTTGGGTGCTATCGAGTCAGTATCCAACTCATAGCGACCTTCATAGGGTTTTCAATGGCTATTTCGGGATTGCCTTGGGAGTGGATTGCCATGTCCTTCTCCCATTTTGGGGGTATTTGGAATTGAACTCAGGACCTCAGAGACTGCAACGCAGCACTCTACCAACTGAGCTAAATCCCAGCCCAACAACAGATATTGTTGTTGTTGTTAGGTGCCATCGAGTCAGTATCTGACTCATAGTGACCCTCATAGGGTTTTAAATGGCTGAATGTTTCGGGATTGCCTTGGGAATAGATTGCCAGGTCCTTCTCCCATTTTTGTGGTGCTGGGAATTGAACTCAGGACCTCAGAGACTGCAGCGCAGCGCTCTACCAATTGAGCTAAATCCCAGTTTCTGGATAGAGAAATTAAAACAATTGGATGATCATTTGTTTAAAACACGAGAATATTATAATACTAATGCTCATAAGGTTCTTAATGTGTTATTAATGCTTACCAGCAAATTTCCAAATGATTCAAGTATATTACTACTGAGTAACTTAAATAAATTTAGTGCTTTAGCCCTCATATTTTGTATGGATTTTCTCTTAAGGCCAGTTCTATTTATGCTGATTTATGCTTTTTTATCATTACCCAGAATTGTTTGTTCTTGAATTTTTTTGACACATGTAAAAATTTTTTTAAAAGAATTTCCTCCTTCTAGCACATCAGCAGTGCTGGGGATCAAATGCAGGTCCTTTGAGAGTACAGAGTAGCCCTCGACCAGTGTTCTACCAACTGAGCTAAAGCCCAGCCCTAGTCTGTATGTACCACCTGGGAATAGAGCCCGATTTGCAAGAATAAGAATCTTTTATGATACCACTACACCAGCCACACATTAATTGTCAGCACCACAAAAATGGGAGAAGGACATGGCAATCCACTCCTGAACCAGTCTTCAAACAATCAGCCATTGGAAACCCTAGGAAGAGCAAAGAAGCATTGACATAGTACTGGGAATGGCACATTGTCCAGGAGCGTTTCGTTCTGTTGTACATAGGGTCCCCATGAGTCAGACCCAACTGGAAGGTACCTAACAAAAACAGTAACAATGGCCTGTCTGCTGTTTGGCCATGTGTATATATAGTTTGCTTTGTTACAAAATAATATGACGGATTTCTGTCATGGTGTCTGTTGTTCCTGGCTCTTAGTGTGCAGCATGCTGAGCTTATATAACTAGAATGAAAGCTAAGGAGTGGGGAAGAAAGAACACACCTGGGAGACACCTGCAACTATCCAGTATATCCCTAAAATCCCAATACCAAACAGGCTTGGTTAATTTTCCCCATTCGGGCTTTTCTGGTTTGTTTGTTCTGCTGTACTTGAGGGTTGAACCCAGGGCCTCACACATACTTTGAAAATACTCTACCCCTGGGTTGTACCTCACCCCACTTTTTCTCTTTTATTTTGAGACAGTTTCTCACTAAGTTACACAGGCTGCTTATGGCCCCAGACCTGCTATCCTCCTGCCTCAGCCTCCCGAGTTGTCAGCATTATAGGAGTGAGCTACCGTGCCCAGCATCCCATTCAGTTTTGACACAATCAGCATCATCAAGTTGGCTCTTTGGGGTAAAAGTGACATAAAGCCGCTGTAGGCACCCACCCACTTGCCATCATCATGGGACTCTGATTCAGTTACAAAAACTATCTTGACTAGGAAATTTGAATGAATACTAAGGTAAAGTCCATTTTCTGAGTTATTAAGAAAATGTCTGGATGCTTATATTAGAAAGTATGGTAATAATATGAACAGTTCTTTTAAAATATGATAACCAGGTCTTCCTGATTAAAACTCAAAATTCTTCTAGAGATGGTATTTTTCATATTGACAAGTTCATGGGCAGGACACAGTTTATATCATGTGGAATTGCCTACAATGGGCCACATTTTTTTTTCTAAAAATGGCAACTTCATATGTTCAACCCAGTCAATGTCCTCATGCTATTAAAATGTCTTTGTGTATCAAAGACAACCAAACACTGTTCTAGCACACAATTGTTGAATCTAAATAAGATTACTCCTATTTATTTTCTTCAAGTTTAACTTTATTTTATTAATACCTTCTGTTAAAGACATTTAAAAGTTAGGTCAAATAGCACAGTGTGATTAACAAACATTTGCCTTTTGCATACATGATCTAATGTATTTTTGAAAGTTTTTGTTTTACAACATGTTTATTGCTTTCTTGTTGCAGGACAGGACAAATTCTTGTTGATAAGGACAGCATTCACTATGCTTAAAATACTGTGGCAGAACCTATTTGACTGGATTTGTAGTTTTGCCAATAAAATATGATAATTAGTCATTGTCACCTACGTTAAAATTTCATTATCATTTATGTTAAAATTACCCACTTAGAGAGCTTGAAAAGTTATGAAACTCCAATTTTTCATTCCCAGAATGAGGATGTTGACATTGAAAGACAACACATATAAAATATTTCACTATTAAATTTTTTAATTATTGAAATCATATTCCATTAAGGACAATTCAAATCTACCACATGGAAACAGATCACAAGTGGGCTAGTCAAAAATGTTTCGCTAGCGGTTTATCCCCATTTGGTTTCTGAACTGCATCACATTAAAGTAAAATTTGAGGTTCAAGCTTTACATGATTTAAAATAAAGAGAATTTCTGCTTTAGAAAAGAATAGCCCAAGAGTGATTTATAAAACTTTAGGATTTCCAGACGTAAATTTTTATAAAACTCAATGGATATCAAATATTACAGCATTTAGCAACCATTCTGATGAGTTAAGTGTAAATGAATCAGCAATATGAATCTCCAACAATATAGGAAAACCTAAAATATTTGGAGAAAGAGAGGCTTAGAAATACTCAGTTGGATTTTGTCATATCCAAAGGGTTTCAGACCTCTGTTTTGAAGGTTTCCTGAAACAAAAACTTCAGTTTTGTTTAAAAAAGTTTTTGATCATCTTTTGTTATTAAGCCAAATTTAGTGTTGTTCTCAAGTGCTATGGGTAATAAACAACTCAAAAGCACTTAAAATCAAGACCACAAATTCTCCTGCTAAAATAATTTGTATTACATCAAGAGTCCCTTCACATCATTTTCCTATGAACAATGTCTCCTAGATGTATAACCTTTAGAAGTGCAATTTCAGCAAATCATAAAACTAGAAAATAACCTGAATTTAGAGTCTTCCAATTTTTTCTTGGGTTGAAGCCCTCTTGTATCTCAATAACATGGTCACAGGGTGCCACCAACAAATGCAACTGCTAACAGCTTTGTTTACCAAGTAGTTAGGTCTTTACAACTTAGTAATTATTAAGATCCCAACCACTTGGTAGTCATGTTGAGGCTATACATAAATTAAAAGAAAAAACTATTTCTACTTCATTCTTACAATAACCACAATAACATACTAACTGGCCATGTATACCAGTTGGTTGCCACACAATTTTATCCTTGGAATCTGGCTGAACAGTGCTGGCCTCATTTGCTATTCCACACTGATTCTCCAGCAGGATTTGGCTTCTATTGTGGAAAATAATACGAAATCCAGACTCACAAAGACATATTACCATTGAGAAGAATGTATTGTAATCTCATGCTGGAACTGTGAACTGTCTTGAGTTAGTAGTTCAGATGGTGTCCAGGAGATATTGAGTATTTCCATTTCCTTTAAAAATATAGAAGATGCCATGGCACTTGTATGATTTTATTATGGCACCCTAGGGTGCCTCTGTGCACAGTTTGGGAACTGTTGTTGTTGTTGTTGTTGTTAGGTGTCTTTGAGTTGGGTCCAACTCAGTGACCCTCAAAGGCCTTACAATGGCTGATCGTTTTGGGCATTGCCTTGGAACTGTATGTTTCATTAATTCTTAATCTTGCAATCATTTCAGTATTTTAAAGATTAATTTATTTAAAATCAAGTAAGTATTGATATCAATGGAATCTAATATGAACAAAACCAATTCTTTTTATTGATTTAATTTTTATTTATATAATATAAAATATATTCTTATATTTAAAATGTTGGAACTAACAAATTCAAAAAATCGTGTAGTCCTTGGAACCTACTTTTTCTAACAACAAACATAGGAGAATTTTCTGTGAAGGAATGTTAACTAAAATTTTAGTAGAATTTGTTTTCTGTTTTAAAAGTAAACATGTAAATAGTAACATTAACTTATCTGTGTTATAAACTACAAGACATGGTTTTTATAGGGAGAGTTGATTTAGAATGATTTAACTAAATTTCAAAAAGGTTTACATGACAATATAGAACATAATTGTTTGTTCCTCTTGGTGTTCAACACATAAGTTACATCTACAATAAATGAACTGTCTAAAATCAGTGAACTGACTTTTCCATGGGCAGAGCCTACAACTGAAAATATCTGAGAGAATTTAAATACCAGATTCAAAGTAAGTTTTATCATGATTTCCTTTTTTAGGCTAGTATGTAAATAACTTTTTAATCAGAAGTCAAATCTTGCTTGAAGAGAAGTCCTGTGCCTGATGTCCAGAGAAAGCATGTCTCATGAGACTAAAGAGAGTCCATATACATTGCCTTGCAGACTATATAGTCTGTCTGCCGACTGATACAGATTTTCATTGAAAAGCTACTATGTAGTGGTTCTAAAAACTCAAAATAAACAAGCAAACAAAGCAAGTAGGAATCACTTCTCCCACTGAGTGTTCATCTTACCAAAGGAGTTGTTGTTGTTGTAGTTAGGTGATGTTGAGTCAGGCCTGACTCATAGCAACCCTATGTACAACAAAATGAAACACTCCCCAACAATGTGCCAGGCCTGAGACTATGTCAGTACTTCTCTGCCATTCATAGAGTTTTCAATGGTGGATTGTTTCAGGAGTGGGTTGCCAGGTCCTTCTCCCTATCCTACAGCACCCAGTACTCCCAGGTGGTCTCCCATCCAAGAACTAACCAGGTAGACCCTGCTTAGCTTCTGAACTCAGGCAGGATCCAATGCCAGGGTGCTATGGCTGCAGAAGGGGATAGACATTACATTATGTAACTAAATAAGATATCAAGCCTGTGACTGATACTTAGTAAAGAGGAAAACAGTTGATAGAAAGTGAGAGCTAGTATTTCTGGGAGCACTGGAAGCTTAGAAAAAGTTAGCTAGGATAGGCTCTGCTGAGAATGTGGATAAAGAACCCAAACAAGCAAAAGGAAAAAACACAAGAAAATCCAGGATAAGAACATTCTAGGAAGTAGGCAAAATAATTTGCAATGGTCCTTGTTGGTAATGTGCCTGTTAACGTAAAGTTCAATAGAGTGAATAAGGAGAGTCTGCACTGGAACTCACAAACTTCCTGTCTCTGTCTCCCGAGTTGCTGGGATAATAGGCATGCACCAACATGTCCATCTGGTTTGGCTTTACTATTAAACAATCCTTCTGTCAATGTTTGGTTCTCATTTTATACTTTGCAACAGGTACAAAGAATAAACCAAGCAGCACCTCCAACATATTGCTTAGAAATCTCCTTTGCTGCATTGTATAGCTTATGAGGCACCTTTCCTGTATTTTACATTACTTCAGGTGATAATGGGATTAAATGTTCTGCCACTGCATATCAATGATTTTTCCTTCTTCCAGTTTACAGGAGCATCTGTTTCACTTCTTTTTCAGTTATCTCTGGCAACATACTCAAAGCGCAGATTTCCATTAACCATCTTTTCAAGGTAATTTAGTTCTTCTGGGTAACATCTACCACAAAATCATTTCAGCCTGTATCTTCTCTCTGGATACAATATCACTCCTATCTTTTATATTTTTATTTTTTTTCCAGTACTGGGAATTTGAACCCAGGGGATTGTACATGCTAGGCAAGTGCTCTACCACTGAGTGACACCCCAGCCTGTTTTTATTTTCTATTTTGAGACAGGGGCTTGGAAAGGTATACAGGCTGCCTCCAGCCTTATGATAGTAATTATAATAATCACTATTTGTTAACAATACCTAATATTCACTGTGTGTTGTACATATCAAGACTGTTTTCATACACATGTTGAAGTAGTTATGGGTATGCATGAAGGCTAGACTTTGCTAAAAGTTTTTTGTGTGTTATGTTGTTAGGTGCTGTCCAGCCAGGTCTGATTCACAGTGACCTTATATACATCAGACCAAACATTACCCAACACTGTGCAATGCCTGGCACTATTGTCAGTACTTCCCTGCTATTCACAGCCAGGTACAATGCTGCTTAGCTTCCAAGATCTGATGAGACTGGGCACCAGGGTGGGATGGATGAAGACTGATTGAGTATAGACATCTTTTATTATCTTTTCTATACTTCTTGGTGTTTTGAAGTTTTTCTATGGTAATGGTTTTTGTTTAATAATTATGGAGGAAATATAAGAAAGTTAAAAGATACTAGACTGCTTCCTTTCTTGCTAAGTTCGAAGACCTACTAATACAGAGAAGCTAGATCATTCTCTAGACTGTCTACATGTCCTACCAAAGCAAAAATTTAAAAATAATGACACAAAAATCCACTATTATCCCCTTACTCCTTGTCTTTGAGTTGAACATCATGTTTTTAGAAGAATGAATATATATATATATATACATAAATATGTTGTTGTCGTTGTTGTTGTTGTTAGGTGCCCTCGAGTTGGTATCCAACTCATAGTAACCCTACATACAACAGGGGAAACACTATTGTCAGTGTTTCTCTGCTGTTCAGAGTTCTCAATGATGGATTGATTTTGGGGAGTGGATTTTTGGGAGTGGACTGATTTTGGGGAGTGGATTTTGGGAGAACCCTCTCCCATACATATATGTATATGTATATATATTTGCTATATTTGTACTTCAAAAGCATGGATTGATATTTGGAGCCTAGTTGGAGCCTCCAACACTGGTTTCCTGGCAATGAAGAGATGGGATTCTATGAACACATTTATTCATCTCTTGCATTATACTAAGAACTATTGGTGTTGTGATACAAGGTTGAATAAATGCATTCTATTAGAAAGAAAAAGAAGTTAATCCCCAACCTTCTATTTTATTCTCTTAGAGTTTGTTTCTCCTAGATAAGCTGCAGAACAAATGTCCCACATTCCTTTGGCCTCCCAAGAAAGATATCCAGTCCCATATACATCCTAAAAAAGTACTTATAAATCATGACAAGAAATAACAAGCAAGTTCACAAAAGAAGCTATGCCATATGAAAAAGAAGAAATTGTAAATTTATTCCTGACTGTATTTTTGAGTTGTATTATCTTACATCAGTTTTAAACATTATTCATGGGGTGAGGAGCATATTTATCCATATTCCTTTGGTACCAGTTTTGGGCAAACACAGCTTAACTCTCACTTCATAAAAGAAGCTTCCAAATACATAAATTGAAGAGCCTTGGTTCTGCCTGAGGGAATTTCAGTGGCTAATTGATGGCAGAAAGAAAAACAAGCCCCTCCAATACTGTGTGGCAAAGTCACATTTTCGTGGAGACTGAGCTAGATGACTTTAAGAAGAATCTTTCATCTTCCTGCTTCCCAGAATCTATGATTTGAGGGTTCTGGCTTGCCTTCTTCTTCATTCTGATTCCTTCTGTTTGATTTGTAATCCATTTGGAAATCCTTGCAGAACCGAGGTCTGAAATAGTCAGCCTTGATCAAAGCAATTAATATTTCTTCAATGGTATAACATATTTTTTAGTTTTAACTGTGGCACTATTTCATGTCATCATATTGAGTTTAATTAGCTCCTGGCCAGAACAAAGAGGGGTGATCTAAAACAATCACACTGAATTTAATCTAGAATCTAAGTGCCATAATATTGCATATTATGAATTTCATATGTATAATTAATAATCTACTCTGTGTCAGCAATGTATCTTTTACTTCAATCTGCAGGGTACTCTTGAGTAATCAGACATTGGTGTCTTAAATGACTTTATTATGATGTTTCTTCACTTGGATTTTAAGTATTAATCATCAGAGTTCATAAAATAAACATGGAACACGGAAGAGGGCAACTCATCTAGGGCAGCTACTTCCAAAGTGAGAAATTGAGGGGAAACTAGGTCGTTCGGCATTCTGCCTATAATTGCGTTTCCCACCCTTGCCTTAATTAGCCCAGTTGACTCATTCTGGTTTCTGCATATTCCTTCACCAACACGATTATTTCATGTTACCATGAGCAAACTCATTATCACCTTCTTTACTTTTGCCTTAAATTTACTGAATCAATTACATGAATTTGCAATGGCAAATGAGCAAGCTCAAGGCAGCCTGTTTGATGTTTCAGATTTCAAAAGCAAGTTCTTAGAATGCAGGGAGTTAGTTCAGTTAGTTTTCTTCTCCCAAAATGAATGGAGTCATGTGCCATTGTTCCACATCAAATGATTGCTAAAGGGAAGGATCACTGATGGAGATTTTTTACAATGTAAATATTGCTAATGACCAAGAAATGGTGACTGGAGTTATTTATTTGTACTTTTTCTTTATACTAAAAATACACAGCATGAAGTATTTTCACCGCATCTATTGTGTATAAATATTGACATTTATGTGAATGTTGTTAGGTGCTGTGAGTCGGTGTCATTGTTGATGGGGGGAGTAGGTTGCCACATCCTTCTCCCAATTTATGTGAATGTTGTTGTTGTTTTTGTTAGGTGCCTTCGAGTCAGTATCGGACTCATAGTGACCCTCTGTACAACAGGGGAAACACTATTGTCAGTGCTTCTCTGCTGTTCATAGGGTTTTCAATGGCAGATTGATTTTTGGGAGGGGGTTGCCAGGTCCTTCTCCCAAGCCTACAGTTTCTGGTATTCCCAGGCGGTCTCCCATCGAGGTACTAACCAGGCCCGACCCTGCTTAGCTTCCGAAATCTGACGGGATCGGATGCCACAGGGCTATGGCTGCAGGTAATTTATGTGAATAGTGCTACAAAAATGAAGAAAAATGAAATAATTCAAAAGATTTATAGAAATGCAGTTTCTCAAATCACCATTCTGCTTCAAGGTCAACATAAACCCTAAGCAGAAAATATCAAAAAAGGAAAGGAATAAAAAAGAAAAAAAAACTGATTTGAATAGTACCTTTTGTGTCTTGGGTTTATTAAATAATTCTATCACTGCAATAATTTTCTTCATGCCCACATTGCCCACATAGGCAACCACATCATAATTCCTGTTACTTTGCAATCTCTTGGACCCTATGTAATTTTCTTTACATGATAGAATTTCCTCTTCAATTGATCACTCAACAAAGACCAACACTAAATCTTCTGAGAGAAATTATCCAAAGAGAAATTCTCAGGAATAATTATCAATTGGAAAGAGTTATTTCCTTTTACATGTTTAAAATACATCAACCATAAATTCTCTTTTTAAGAAACATCAACCCTAAATTCTCTGAGCATCTAAGTCCATGTTGAGACATAACTACAGATTTTAAGTAATTGAGTTCATCCAAATGTTTCTAATTTCTAGTAATTCTGGAAATTGTTTTTTGATGCTAGAGACTACCTATAAAACAATATTTGTCGATATAATTCCAAATCTCATGCTATTTCCTTTACATGAATGTGTTTGTAAGTGGAAAAAGCATTATTTGAGAAGTAACTTTTCCCAAACATTTCGAAAGACCATGGAATATCTTTATTGTGACAAAAGTCAGTTTACTCATCCAAGCTCTCCATTGGAGGGCCACAAGTTGTAATGGCGTCAGAGAGGAAGCAGCACTAAAGGCGTATGAGTAGTGGTCATAAGCAATAACACAACATCTAAATCTTGTTTGAAGATTAGAAGTATGCAAAAAAGCTACAAAGATTTTCCAAGCAAAGAAAATACTATTGGGGTGTGTGGGGGGGAGACCTTCTTATTAAAACAAGCAGCTATTTTTGTAAAGCTATCATAGGATATGGCGCGCAGGCATACCACTGTGGTGTCCTATCTCATCAGAACTCAGAAGCTAAGCAGAGTCAGACCTGGTTAGTACTTGGATGGGAGACACCTGTGAATACCAGATGCCTTAGGCTTGGGAGAAGGACCTGGCAACTTACTCGCAAAAATCAATCAGCCATTGAAAACCCTATCAATAGCAAAGAAACACTGACTATAATGTTTTGCTTATTGTACATAGGGTTGCTATGAGTCAGACACTGACTTGACAACAGTGGAGAGACTGGACAGGCTTGTTTCATTCATGATTTTTAGGGGAAGTATTTTCAGCTTTTCCTCATTTAGTATGATGTTGGTTGTAGGATTTTCATATATTGCCTTCATTATTTTGAGGTGTGTTCCTTCTATTCCTCGTTTCTTCAAGGATTTTATCATAAAAGAATGTTGAAGTTTATCACAGGCCTTTTTTGTATCTAGTTGGGACGATCCTGTGATTCCTTTCTGTGAGTCTATTATGTATTACATTCATTGTATATATTGAACCATCCTTGCATCCCTGGAATGAAATCAATTTGATCAAAGAATGTTATCTTTTTAATGTTCTATTGGAGTCAATTTTCAGGTGTTTTATTAAGAAATTTTGCACTTATATTTATCAAAGAAATTAGACTATAGTTTTCTTTTTTGTTATGCCCTTATCGAGCTTTGGTATCAGAGTAATACTAGTGTCATAAAATGAGTTTGATAATGTTCCTCCTATTTTTATTTTATGGAATAGTTTGAGGAGCATTGGTATTAATTCTTTGTTAAAGGTCTTTTACATTTTGGCAGTGAATCCATCCAGTTCTGTGCTTTTCTTTGTTGGAACACTCTATTACTGCTTCAATCTCTCTCCTCCTTTTATCTATTTAAGTTGTTTATAGCCTCTTAATTTAATTTTGGTAGGTCATATGTGTCTATAAATTTATGCATTTTCATCTAAATTTTTGGTTTTTTTGAAATGTAAGTTTTCAAAATATTCCCTAAAGTTTTTCTGGATTTCACTGGTATCTGTCACAATGTTGCCTTTTTCAGCTCTAATTTTATTAATTTGGATCTTCTCTCTCTCTTTTTTGGTTTGGCTAAGGGTTTGTCCATTTTGTTTATCTTTTCAAAGAACAAGCTCTTTGTTTTACCAATTTTTAATTTTGTTCTCTTAGTCTCCATTTCATTAATTTCTGTTCTGGTCTTTGTTATTTCTTCCTATGCAATTATTTTTGGTCTTATTTATATTTATTTTTCTAAGACCTGGGGGTGCATCATTAAGTTATTTAAGTCCTTGCTTATTTTTTAATGTTGACACTTATAGCTATACACTTTCCTCTTATGACTGCCTTTGCTGCATCCCAAAGGTTCTGATAAGTTGTGTTTATTTTTATTTGATTGTAGTAATTTTTATATTTTCTCTCTGAATTCTTCAAAGACTGAACATTTGGGAGTGTATTGTTCAATCTCCATATATTTGTATAATTTATGTAGTTTCTCATTGTTGATTTCTAGTTTTATTCCACTACAGTCTGGAAGATACGAGAAGTTATTTCAGTATTTCTCTATTTGTGCCTAAGATGTGATTTATTTTAGAGAAACTTCCATGGGCTTCTGAGAAGAATGTGTATTTTGTGGCTTTTGGATGGAATATTCTGTAAGATATCTACAAAAGTCCTTTTGATCTGTTGTGTTATATAACTCTGAAGTTTCCTTATTAATTATTTGTCTATATGGTCTATCTATTGATGAGAGTGGTATAATATGGTCACCCTCTATTAGTGCATCTGGGCCTATCTGACCATTTATATCCAGTAGTGTTTGTTTTATGAAACCAGGTGCACTGATGTGCAATACACACATATTTACAATTGTGATATCTTCCTGATGTATTTTTCCCTTTATTAATACATAGTGATCTCCTTTATCTCTTTTGACTAATTTTAGTTTGAAGTCTTTGTCTGCTATAAGGATGATTACTCTTGCCTTTATTTTTTAAATGTCTTGGCTTCCTGTTGCTTTGTATATAAATATCCATCCTTTCATTCTCTGTGTGTTCTTGCAAGTGAGTTTTTTGCTGGATCTTTTTTTTTTTAATGTGCAGTCAGCTAGTCTATAATTTTTAATTGGAGAGTTAAGACCATTTATATTTAGGGTTATTATTGAAAGGTTTATTGATTCTTCTAATTATGTTGGGTATTTGCCTGGCTGGTTCACATATTATTTTTCCTTTATTTCTCCCTTATTCATATTGGAGATTTGCTAGTTTTTGTGAGTTGTGTATTATTGATTCATTCCCTTTCTCGTTAGTTCATCTGTCTCATAATTTTTTTTCCCTTCACTCTCATGATTGCAGTTGCTTTTCTTCCTGTGGTGTGTCTAATATTCCTTTAAGTATTTTCTGCAATGCAGAGTTGGTGGTCATGAATTGCTTTAATGTGTGCTTGTCTTGGAAAGTCTGTATTTCTCTAATTTTAATTGATAACTTTGGTAGATATAATAATCTTTTTAGCAATTATTTACTCTTAGGGGTTGAAATATATCATTCCATACTTTCTTTGATTTTATAATTTGTTTCGAGAGGCCTAATGTTATTCTGATGGGTTTACATTCATGAGTTAGTGTTTTTCTCTTGCTGCTTTTAATATTGTTTCTCTGTTCTACAGTTTGGCACTTTGACTACAATGTATGGTGGAGAAGTTCTTTTCTGATCATGTCTATTTGCTCTTGTGATTGAATTTCAATTTCTTTCCCCATGTTTGTGAAATTTTCTGCTAAAATTTCATTGAATTAGCCTTTCATGACTTTATTTCTTATATCAGCTCCTTATTCTACCCCTGAGTTCTTATACTTGGTCTCTTAATCATGTACAAGAGTTCTCGAATCTTGTGGTCATACTCCTTTAATTTTCTTTATTGATATCTGAATATAATATTTCCTCAATCTTGTCTTCCATTTCTCATATTCTTTTTTCTGCTTCATCTAACTCACTGTGGTGTTTTCTTTGTATTCTTTATTTGATTTACTGGGTTCTTCATTTCCAACATTTCTGGGATTGTTTTTTACCAAAATTTCAGTTTCCTTCCTGAATTTCTCATCCATTCTTCTGATAGTCTTCTATAGTGATGGCTTTCTTACCTAGGTACTGAATTTATTTCCTTACTTCATTCACGTGTGTGTGTTATCTTTGAAGTAATTGATTATATTTACAAGTAGACGTTTGAAGTCTTTGACATTTCAACCTTATCAGTGTATTTGGATTCAGTAGTTTAAGAATTATGTTTTTATGGAGGAAGCATGTTGCCTCGCTTTTTCATGTTTTTGTGTGACTGTTTGTGATTTGTGCATCTATTGAGGTGGATACATTATCCAATCCCATTTGAGGATCTTTTTAGTTACCTCCTTTCTCTTGATAGCTAAATCTATAGGACTACTCCAAGAGGAGAAGATAATGCACTGTAACAGGTACAAGACCTGATCAAACATGATATAGAAATACACCCCAATAAATTAAAGCCAACTGGTATATCACCATTGCCCATAGAACATAAAATGGCCAAAATAATATAAAGCAAGCTATGAATGTACAATTTTTAGGGTAAAAATAAAAATAGTAATTGCCTGAGGTAACAGGAGCAGGAGCAAAAGGGGGATAAAGAAGGAACAAACAAGGGTTAAGTAACAGAAAGGAAAAAGAAGAAAGAAGAAGAATGTTAGGAACTGGGAGAGAAAAGAACAAAAGGTAAAAACTAACTAGTTTCAGAGTAAACAAAACATGTATTAAACAAATTAGAGAAACATAAGAAGACAAAAAATAAAAGACCTAAGAGGTTTCTTTTAAAACAAAAATAAAATAAAGCAAAAATGATACTAAGAGTACAGTAAGTAGAACAATAGCTCCACAGGTTGCAAAAGATAAAAAAGACAGCTAAAAAGGAAAAAGGATAAAAATTACTTTAGAAAAAAGAGAAATGAGGAAAGTAAAATTAAGAATGAAAAGAGAAGGAGAACATTAAAATAAGGAGAGAGGGAGAAAAATCTCACCACCCTGGCATATTCCTAAAATCCCAGTTATACATGAGGTCAAGGCAGGAAGATTGGGAGCCCCAGGCCAGAGGCAGCCTCCACCACTCAGTGAGACCCTGACTCAATGTAAAAATTAGAGAAAGGCTTGGGGTACAGCACAGTGGTAGAACACTTGCCAAGTACTTAGCCTGGAGTTCAATCCCCAACACAGAAGGGGAAAAAAGACAAGGTACAGGAGTGGCTATTTTCCATGTCCTCTAATTTCGGAGTCTGCTAGGTGGAGGTGGTGATCAGTTGGAGTCTCTTCTCTGACCTCAGCTCTGGGTTGCCAGTCTCTTCACATTCCTTTAGGAGACAGAGTTGTCTCCTTTCCCCAAGGGATGGGGCTGCCATCCACCATTCCCTAGCCTCCTGCTGCCTGCCCTTCTTAGTAAGTCAGCATCTCATCTTCCCTCTATGCTGGGAAGCCAACAACAGCCTTCTTCCATCTTCAAGGCCAGCAACAGTTGATGGAGTCCCTGTCACACACTGGATCTCTCTCTTCGTCTGTCATCACACATCTCTGACCCAACCAGCTTTTAATGACTCTAATGATCATACTGAACTCCAGGACCATCCAAGAAAAATCTCCATCTTAGTGGGAAATTTGCTAGAAAGCTTAATTCTATCTCAGCCTTCTTTCTATTTTGCCTCTAAATACAACATATTCATGGGTTCCAGGGACTAGGATGTGGACTTGTTGAGCCATCATTATTGTCAGTATAAAAGATTCACATCCATTCCAGATACACAGTGCATTCACCCCACCTCAAGACTCCCAAGCAGTCATCTTATTACAGCATCAGCTGAAAGAAAAAAAGAAGTCTTGTGTAGTTCTAACCAACATGACAGTCTTTATATAATCATCTACATCCTTTAGATGAAGTACAGAAGATTGTATAATCGATTCTGGGACAAAATTCCTCTCTCTCTCTACAGACCTCTGAAAATAGATAACAAGTTATCTGCATTCAAAAGACAGTGGTGATACAAGTATAAGATAAAATTTCTATGCATTCTAATTCAAAAAGGAAAAAAAATAGAAGGCAAAAGATGGTCATTAATCCACCCCTAAAATCCAGAATCACCCTTGAAAAATGCCTAAATTGCTACAAACAGACTTTGAATATAAATATAGGCAATACAGGTGTTTCTGGTGAGGTTTCACAAGGGAAGAAGAAAAATGTCATAAGAAACTAGAGGAAAGAATGTTTATATCACATAGTGACAGATTAGCAGAATTGTATCCTGCAATTATGTAGAAAGTAGAATTTGTAGAGCTTTGATATTTAGCTGTGATTTCTAGCAAAATGTTGAACACGCAGCCTGGCACAATGTCAGATGAGACACAAAGAGAAAAGAAGTGAGAGATACACCATGAAAAAGATGAGCTGCTACTGTTGCTGGCTTTCAAAATGAAGCAATGGGGTTGTGAAACAAGGAACATGGATAATGCCTGGAAACATGAATGATACCAGGTTTTAGAAAGCTAATATGAGAATATGAATCTCATCTATTCCTAATGAGATCCAGGAAATGGCACTTTTGTGTTTGGTTCATTGATTTTCTTTGTTTTGAACAGGTCTCATTGTCATAGCAATGCTTCTTTAAACTAAATACCATTTACTAAAAGGATTAGTTTATTTCTTTCCAAATATTTAGCTTTAAATGAAATGGAGGACAAGAATCAATAAAATAGACTTTAAGAATCTGTAGTACTAAGCAAAATTCTGCTTAAAAGCTCACGTAGTTTTTTGAAATGTGTGGAACTCTTTTATTTTGCCCTTCCATGATGTGACTTAAATGTGTGTGTGTGGGTGCATTGCCCACAGCTTTTCACTGTTATAAATAAAGCTATAAAAAAGTGTGCATTACGTTATCTTATATTCACCCTTTGGGACTAAGGACTTGAACTTTTGAGGAGTTCTTGATATGTTTTCAAGAATGCTTTATGAAACTTTTATTATTTAAAATTATATATTCCCAAGTCATCATTTCCTACAAGAAATAAGCCTCAAGAATATTACATTACAGCCTTGAAAAATATGCACTACTTCTTAACGCTTACCCGGGAATAGTTCTTTCACATGACAACAGAGACTTCGCTGGCTTTGCTGCATTACTTTCACCATGTAATGGAATTTGTAATCTTAAAGAAGTCATTTAGGCTCAAAGTTTACTTTATTTAAGATTACTAAATGTCTATGTTGATTATAAAATTTCCATTAAAAGAGTTATATACTCTCAAAATAAAATTATTTCAATGTACAAAATGGTAGGTAGATTATTCTGAAGAAAGGTGGGATGGTAAGAGTATGCAGAAAGTTTGGAGGTACCACTCTTTCAAGATGTACATCTAGTAAGAAGGACAAATATCAGATGATTGTTAGGTTGTTAGTAATATATTTACAATTATTATAAAATTATAATACTTAGGGATGAACTGAATTTATTAAAGAAATTGGGATATTCTTTGAGGTACATGATATATATGGACAAAAAAAAGAAATATACAATATCTGCTATAGTCATTGTGGAGTAACAAGGAGTAAATTCAACAGACAATGACCAACCATATCAAAATATGTGGAATAACAGTTTCCAAGACATTGAACATCAGGCAACCAAAGAAAATGTCGTGAAACAAATGAAATGACATGTAATGAATGGCTTGTTTGTTTGAAATAATGAAAGGAGACATAAATAATCAGAACCGGGACTACTTCCTGAAGTGTTGAGATGTATCTCAGTGCCCAGAAAGACTTGCATGTTTTGAGTTCACACTCGAGTATGTTGGAGAGGCAAGAACTTCACCAACAAAGCCCCCAGAGAGCTTCAGAGGTTTTTCTATGTATTTAGCAGAGTACTGGTCAGGCCTTACATGTCAGGAAACTCTCCCCAATGGGAGAAAACAAGCATGTAAAAGTCTTAAATTCTCAGTAATCATACAGAACTGAGAGTAGTGCCAATGTCAAACACCAAGAAAGGAAAACTCCCAATTCATAGGATGCCAGGTAGAGTACTCAGGAAGCCCTTGACTCCATAGGGAAGAGGAATAATAAGGATGTTCACTGACCATCGACCTGGACCAATCTAACAAACTGTAAAAGCAAGACCTAAGAGTACCACATTGTTTCTATGTATCCCAACCACATTCCAGAATAAAGCTCAAAAATCATCATAGGAATATGGAAATATCCAACATCCAGAAAGGTAAAATCACAATGTCTGTCATCTAATCAAAGATTAACAGCCAAGCAATGAACCTGGAAAGTGAAATCCATAAGGCAAAGAATACTCAGTAGCTTCTGGGCCACCTACCTCCCTTGGCCAAGCTCAAAATCAGTAATGTGGCATCTCCCCTCCTCTGGGCTTTCTCTGTTCTTTCTTCTCTCTTTCATCAAGGGAACTTATTAAATCAGCTACCCCAGGATAATTGCCTGCAGCCGTAGCCCTGTGGCATCTGATCCCCTCAGATCTCAGAAGCTAAGCAGGGTCGGCCCTGGTTAGTACTTGGATGGGAGACCTTCTGGGAATACCAGATGCTGTAGGCTTGAGAGAAGGACCCGGAAACCCACTCCCAAAAATCAACCCACCATTGAAAACCCTATGAACAGCAGAGAAGCACTGACAATGGTGTTTCACCTGTTCTACATATGGTCGCTATGAGTCAGATACCGACTTGATGGCACTTAACAACAAACCCAGGATAATAGAGCATAATAGCCCCATTTCAAGCTCTTTAACTTAATTATACCCACAAAAATTTTGTTTTGTTTTATTTATCTCATATAGGTTAAGAGAAGCACAATTTCTAGGGATAAGGATGTATGGGCATCTTTAAAGGAACATTATTCAACTCACCATAATTGTCAACCTATAATTACATTTGTAATACAAATATCTTACAAAAGATCTTACAAATATCTTAAAAAAACAAAGGCAAATGAAGACTGTTTCAGACATTGAAAAATTGAGTATTCATCATAAGCAACTTCCTCAAGAAGGAGTAAAGGAAATCCTTCACATAGAAGAAAAATGATACCTTATGGTGTGTATGTGTTATGTATACAAAATTCTAGGGAAAGATTTCCAGGAACACACATAGCACAGGTAGCAGGAATGAATCATGGAAATTAGATACACATCAGATAGGAAAATCAAGTTTATCAAATTTATTATCATATCATCTGAGGTATTTGGTCTCTGTGTTCATAGACTCATAAATGACAAGGAGAAATACTAGTTCTTATCATGTTAGCATTCAGACGGTAAAGATGAGTTGGGTGGAAATTACGTTGAGAAAATCATAGAATTCCAACGAAACACCGAAACAAACAATGTATACTTCATTATCGTTCTGACAATCAACACGCATAGAAGCAGCAGTCAAGAAGTCAAAAGACATATTGCATTAGGAAAGCCTGTTTCAAAAGACCTCTCTAATGCATTAAAGACACCACATTGAAGACTAAGGTGCACCTGACTCACGCCATGATATTTTCAGTTGTATCATATGGTTGTGAAAGTTGGGCAGCAAATAAGGGATACAGGAAAGAATTGATGATTTTGATTTATGGTGCTGGAAACAAATATTGAATATACTACGGACTTCCAATAGAACCAACAGATCCATCTAGAAGTGCAACCAGAATGTTCCTTGGAAGCAAAGATGGCTAGACTGTATCTTATCTATTTTGGACATATTAGGAGGGACCAATCCCTGGAGAAGGACATCATGTTTGGGAAAGTGGTGGGACAACAAAAAAAGGAAGACCCTCAAGAAGATGGACTGACACAGTGGCTGTAACAATGGGCTTAAACATAAAAAAGATGATGTGCATGACACAGTCTCAGGGAGATTTTGTTTTGTAGTACATAAGGTCGCTATGAGTCAGATCCGACTCGACGGCAGCTAACAACAACAATAAAAAATTGAAATATGATTAAAATATAATTGTTATTTATGTATGTTTTTTCAGAGAAGGACTGGGTAGCAGTTACAAAATGTCAAGTCTACTGTTAATCAACCAGACGATCTCATAAAAGTGATCAGAGATTCTCTAAGTTGGTTACTTCTACCATAGAAACAAAACGATTCAATTATATAGCCTTATAAATTCTTCTAAACTTGAAAATTTTTTAAGTCTGCTGGCATTGGCTTCCAGAGGTGGACTGACAGTTGAATAGTGTAAGAAAATTGTACTAAAAATCATTCATTAGGAAGTTGGGGGCTCCCAGGCTCGGCTTCTAAAACGTTCTCATCATTGCTATATATACAGCCTTATGTGGACTTCATGGGTTCCATGAAAATCCATGACTTCTTGGCATCACTTTAAGAAGAAAAGGACTAGAGAACTGTCCGAACTGTTGAGCAATAGAAAAGCAAGATCCTAACCCTTTACCACTCCCTGTCACATTCTGTGTCCTTTGCATTTTCTTACACATAGCAGCAACTGGAGTATGAGCTGGATAAATGTATTTCAAATTTATTATATAACCTCATATTAGATAAAGATTGCATATCACCTCTTCAGTACTACAATTACCTTCTTGCATTGGCATGCTTTTTGGATTAAAAAAATGAAATTGTGTCTACATTTTCGTATGGCATTTGCTATATTAGCCAAACTAAGGATAAATCGAGCTGAAATAAAAAAGCCAAAGGTGATTTTTAAAAGGAGTCATAGAAATAATGACGTTTGAATTGAGTGCAACCTTTAACTGCAACCAACCACACTGCCAAGTGACAGTATAATGCACTTCAAATATGCTAAGAACATGCTAAATGTATAAATTATCCATGTTCTTTCCCTGTAACAGATGTTTCTGAGGTTTTTCAACAGAACATAAAATACATAGGGATAAAAGATACCTCCAAACTCTTCAATAAAGCCAAGAATCTCAAGATATATTTCAAATATGCTTATTTTCAGAAAACTAAAAACATATTTACTCAGCATATTTTCATACAAATAACTATTAAGGAAGAGAGCAATGGAAGGAAAATATAATAACCCCAGTCTTATTTTAGGCAATGCAAATCAGCACATAAAAGCTTGGATAAAGCCAATCTACAAATCAGTAATGCTTTGTTAATCTTCATTAAAAAACAATCAAAAGTGAGAAAAGACCTGACAATTAAAAGGGAAACAGCATGGTAAATAGCTGGCAAGTGAACAGATGCTATGCTAAATTCATTACTGTATATTTTGCTCAGTGAGTAGAGCACCGCGCTGCAGTCTCTGAGGCCCCAAGTTCAATTCCCAGCACCACAAAAATGGGAGAAGGGCCTGGCAATCCACTCCCAAGGCAATCCCGAAGCACTCAGCCATTGAAAACCCTATGAGGGTCGCTATGAGTTGGATACCGACTCGACGGCACCTAACAACAACAACAACAATGTGAAGAAGAGTCCTGCAGCCATAGCCCTGTGGCATCCAACCCCGTCAGATCTTGGAAGCTAAGCAGGGTCGGGCCTGTTTAGTACTTGGATGGGAGACCACCTGTGAACACCAGGTGCTGTAGGCTTGGGAGAAGAACTCAGCAACCCACTCCCAAAAATCAATCAGCCATGGAAAACCTTATGAACAGAGGAGAAACACTGACAATAGTGTTTCCCCTGTTGAACGTAGGGTCGCTATGAGTTGGATGCCAACTTGATGGCACCTAACAGCAACAAGTGGAAGAAGACATTTGCAAGGGGGAAAGATCATCAGCAAAAATATCAGGGGATTAAATAAATGGGGCAGTTTTTTCCCACAGTCTTCTTCATCGGTTATGTTCCATTGAACTCTATCAAGAAACGGAAATCTAAGAGAATAGTTCAATACAAGCTTTTCAGAAACATTGTCACCTGCCTTTCCATGTATTTACTGACACACAGCTGTGCTTGGTCCTGACTCATCTTCCCCTACTCCCTCCTGCTCAACACTAGATCCACTCTGGATCCTCCTCTCTGTCCTGCCCCTCTCATCCCTTCCAAAACCTGCTCTCTGAATTACCTGCTCTGTAACTTCCCCTTGGATCTCACCCACCTGAAACAGCATATTTCTAGATCATCAAAGAGCCATCAGCCCCAATAGATCAATGAAGCACCACCAAATTCACAGGCATTTACTCTGTGTCAAATATAGAGGTGAAGAGAAAGATAAAGTGACATTCCCTCGGCTCTTTTTCTTCTTGTGTTTCTTCAAAAAGCACTTAAGGATATTGACAAAGCTTCAAAAGTAATGAAATAATGGGTAGCAATTAGCACAGTCCAGATGGCCAGATGGTTAAATCAGAGCAGAAAACTATGCCACTAGTCTTTCAGATACCAGCAGGGCCACCCATGGTGGACAGGTTTCAGCTGAGCTTCCAGACTAACACAGACTAGGGAGAAGGACCCAGTAGCCCACTTCTAAAACAATGAGCCATTGAAAACCCTATGAATAGCAGAGAAGCACTGTCAAGTATAGTGCTGGAAAACAAGCACCCCCCAGCTGGAAGAAATTCAAGTGATCACTAGGGAAGAGTTGTCAGCCTTAATGATGAGGATAGAATAAAACCCCTGGAACACCCATTTGTGGATGTGGCATGACTCAAAATGAGAAGAAACACAGTGGCTACAACAGTGGGCTCAAACAAAAAGACTATATGTACATAGGTCCATGTATGGTAGTGTTGTTCCACTTTACTATACATAGGGTTGCTATGAGTCAGACCCAACTTGACAGCATCTAACAGCAAACAGCAAGATGATGAAGTAGCCATGAGTATAGTCTAAGTAGCAGTAGCTAGCAGTGTTTGCGTCTTATATTGGATTTTTTTTCCTCATAGTATTGGGGGTTGAATGGACCCTAGGCCTGGTGTATGCTAAGCAAGTATTCCACCCCTGGGCCCTCTCTGATTCAGTTACTTTTTGGGTGACAGGGTCTAAGTTGCACAGGCCACCTCTGCCCTTGAACTGGAGATCCTCCTGCCTCTGCCTCCCCATTGGCTGGGATTACATGTGTGCATCATGGCAACCCAGCCCACAGTAGTTATGAAAGCTTACTTACCTCAGAAATTCTTTGTTTTCTGATACCAAGGATCAAAAACACAGATACTAAAACCAAAAAAGTGGGGGAGGAGAGCTAGGGAAAGGTTGATCAAAGTTATAGCTAGATAGGAGCAAGAAGTTCTGGTGTTCTATGGGTACAACAATGGGCTCAAACACAAAAAAGATCATGTGCACAGCACAGTGCTGGATAGTGTTTGGTTCTGCCATACATGGGGCTGCTGTGAGTGAGAGCTGATTTGACACAGTACCTCACATACAAACAAACTGCACAGAGAGGCAACTATAGATGACAACAATGCACTGCATACTGGAAAAGGTTGGAAGAAAGGGCTCTGAAATGATGGATGTTTGAGGAGGTACATGTTTAAACTAGTCTAAACAATACACATGGCTGGGATTTAGCTCAGTGGGTAGAGCGCTGCGCTGCAGTGTCTGAGGTCCCGAGTTCAAATCCCAGCACCGCAAAAATGGGAGAAGGACCTGGCAATCCCGAAACAGTCAGCCATTGAAAACCCTATGAGGGTCGCTATGAGTCAGATACCGACTCGACGGCACCTAACAACAACAAACAATACACAATATATGCACGTATTGAAACAGCACATGATATTCTATTAAAATGTACAGTTTTTATCTTTTTATATATCAGTTAAAAAGAAAAAGTGTAGGATCCAGGCTCAGGGGTGCTGACCTGTAATCCCAGCAACTCTAGAGGCAGAGGCAGGAGATTCACAAATTCAAGGCCAGAGCCAGACTGTGTAAGTTAGCAAGCACCTGTTTTAAGATAAAAAATAATGCCGGGCGTGGTGGCGCATACCTGTAATCCCAGCGACTCGGGAGGCGGAGGCAGGAGGATCACAAGTTTGAGACCAGATGCAGTCTGCATAACTTAGCGAGACCCTGTCTCAAAAAGTAAAAAAGTAGGCTGGGGGCACAGCTCAGTGGTCCAGCACTTGTGAAGCACGCATGTGCGAGCCCCTGGGTTCAACCCCCAGTACTACAAAAAAAAAAAAAAGATAAAACAATAAAAATGGGGGCTGGGGATGCGGCTCCATAATAGAGCACTTGCAGAGTATTTGCGAGGCCCTGGGTTCAACTCCCAACACCACAATCAATCAATCAATCAAAGAGGAAAAGAAGCACAGAAAGATCTTCACAAAAAGACAATCCACATGGAGATAACCCAGGTCTTTCCTGTTGTGGCACAGCAGCTGTCCCTGACCGCTGAGGTCAACCAAAGACTAAACTGAGGGAAGAAGGCAGCAGAGCAGGGGAGGGTCAGCACAGCCTGGCTCTTTACCTTTGTCTCTTGGGAAAGGCCCTGCGATGGTTTTCCAAAAATACACGGGGTCTCTCTCCTTTGAACTCAAATCACAAAACAGAAAACCTGCCTAAGAGTGAAAGGAAGTGCTTTCTGTCCCAATCCCTAAGAAGGTTTCTCAGTAAAATCTTAGATAAGGGAGAGAATTAAACAGAGGCAAACAGTATTAGTGTTATAAACTCTGTGGTGGGTGCGTGGGGAATCTATGATACATAACGATAGATAAGAAGTAAAAACACCATTATCTTCTTTGCATCCATAATATTTTTAAATAAAGGCATCATTTGATATCCTGACCACTGATAATTTCTTTGAATTGTTGTTAAGTGAAGATGAAAATATCATTTTGTTAAAGGTAAGCTAGCCAGGCATTATATATTTCAGACATGTAGTCAGGAGAAATCAATCCCTAGAGAAAGACATCATGTTTATGAGAGCGGCAGGTCAACGCAAAAGAGGAAAACCCTCCACCAGATGGATTGACACAGTGTCTGCAACAGTGGGTTTAAACATGAATAAGATCATGTGTTTGGCACAGTATAGGGAAGTGTTTTGATTTGCTGTAAGTAAGGTTGCTATGAGTCAGACTTGACTTGATGGCACCTAACAACAGCCAGGCATTGTGATCCTGCCTCTCACGCAGCCACTCTGGAGGCTGAGGAAGGTAGATCAAGAGTTCAAGGCCAGAGGCAGTCTGCGTAACTTAGTATGACTCGTTTCAAAATAAAAATAAAGAAATGGAGCCAGGGGTGCAGGTCAGTGGTAGAGCAGTGGCCCAGGATGTGTGAAGCCCTGGGTTCAACCCCTAGTACTGAAAAAAAAAACTCATAAATGAATTAAAGTTCTAGAAGGAAGTAGAAAAAACACTTTGCTGGTATTTTCTAGAAAAGCAAAACATAAAAGAACTTCCAAAATAACAAATTATTCCAGTCTTTCTTTAAAATATATAATCTTAAAAATCTTGTGTAAAGATGACTCATTTGTTGTTGTTAGATGCCATTGAGTTGGGTCCAACTCACAGTGACCCTGTGTACAACAGAAAAAAGCACTCTCCAGCACGGTGCCATGCCCAGCACTATGTCAGTGCTTCCCTGATATTCATAGGGTTTTCAATGGTGGGTTGTTTCCAGAGTGGGTTGCCAGGTCCTCTCCCTAGCCTGTAGCACCTGGTATTCCCAGGCAGTCTCCCATCCAAGGACTAACTAGGCCAACCCTGCTTAGCTTCCAAGATCTGGTGAAATCGGATGCCAGGGTGCTATGGCTGCAGGCAATGGCCCATAAGTAGTATTATATAACTAAAATATGCAAGTGTAGAGTGAAAAATTAAAGGTAGCACATAACATCTTGGTCATGCAATATGTTAAAGAATATCATTGACAGGATACTCAAGACCTGTTAAGATGGGAAAATAGGATGTATAAATGCATATACTTTATAGCTTCTGTTAAGTCTATGTTGTTGTTGTTGTTGTTGTTGTTATTGTTGTTGTTGTTAGGTGCCATCCAAGTTGGTGTCTGACTCATAGCGACCCTGTGTACAACAGGTGAAACACTATTGTCAGTGCTTTTCTGCTGTTCATAGGGTTTTCAATGGCGGATTGATTTTTGGGAGTGGGTTGCCGGGTCCATCTTACATGACATCTATAAGAATATGTTATATACCATTGCCATTCTCTATACATTTTCAGTTAGGGATGTTTTTATTCTTTCATTTTTTACAATAGTATCCAAATTTTCTATTGTAAGCCTATCTGACCAGGAAAAAAAAATGTTAAAAACTGAAAGTCCCATGCCTAAACAACAATAAAATATCTGAAGGTGAGATTTTCACTGTGCAAATATTTGGAACAAATCAGTACAATCTATCTACAAATACAAAAAGAAAAAAACCCTGTAAATTCAAGACCCATTAATATTTTATTTGACCAAAAGATCTATTAGGAACTTTTTTGTCACATAAAATGATCGGCCTTTGGATTCATAGTGGATCTATTAATAATACAATCGCAGCCTTTATGATCAATGGAATTTGAAAAAAAGAAATTTAAGAACTATAGACAATGGTGTCCAAGAGCATTAATTTCATGGTTTAAACACTACACTGGCATAATGGGTGTATTTATGTAAACCAGGCGGTAACTAGTTCCATCAGAGAAAGTAATGTTGATTTTAGTACTGAAGTTGTCATTGCCATGGCTACAGCTCCCTGGAGAATGAATTTAGCCTTCCTGTGAAAAGCGATATTTATTTTTCAACAAGGACTTTAGTGACACCTTCATCCTTGCAAATGTGCAACTTCATGATTTATGCTCGAGAAGGAAACGGTTGCAATCTCTTCAAGGCTTCTTAGTCCCGATGAAACAAAAAATTCGAAGGCACTCACCTTTCCTTCTGAGCAATAATAGGTTTTCACACGGATTTTTAGATAATTGCCTTCATCTCCTCTTCCAATTGGGCTGAGAATTCCCCAGTTCTACACACCCTTTTTTTTTTCCCCCATTTGGCCTCTGAGCCTAAGGAAAGAAGTGAGATTATGCAAACCCAATGCTGTCGCAGATTCCTACAATGAAGAGCAAACAGATGAAGAAAGCCAAGAAAACAGCTAGGAGAGGCTCTTGGTTACTATGGAATTACAGGCAACTCCAGGAAAGCTTGTGTCAACACGGATTTTCAAATGGCCAGGGAGCGTTCGGAGATGCTTTGCTGTGAAAGCAAGTAAATACAAAAATTTGTTTGGAAAATCTGAAGCACAGATGGTCTTTGGCATGCTGGCAACACACAATTCCTAATGCCTCTCTGTGTGGGCACAGTAATTGTGGGTTTTAACTTCTTCTTCTTCCCTGCCTGGTTTTTGTCCTGAAGCACAAAACAGATTTATATCCGTAGTGAAATCCTTGAACGTTTTTGGAATTAGAGAATCTAGTGCAACCGAAATAAGGTTCCCATACGTCCCTTCTAACCTTAATGTTATACAGTCAGTTGAGAAGAGATTTACTTACTGTTGAGTTTTATTTATTCTTCCGTACACTTTTTTGTTTGTTACTTTACAAATCAGTGAGGTGAAAATAATGTGGGTTTTGGAGTCAGCCCCAATATCCAGATTGCAGCTTTGATACATACCCTTGTTGTTGTTGTTGTTGTTGTTGTTGTTGTTGTTGTTGTTGTTTCAATCCTGCAAAGCTGAACCCAGGACCTCGTGTAGGCTTTGCAAGCGCTCTGCCACTGAGATGCGCCTCAGCCTATTTTTTATTTATTTATGTATTTACTTTTATTTTGAGACTAGGTCTAGTTGAGTTACCCAGACTGCCTCTGGCCTTGAAACTGTGATCCTCCTGCCTCTGCCTCCCAAGTCGTTGGGATTGCAAGCATATGCCATCGCACCCAGCCCAGACTCATTTTTTAATCTTGACAGAATGCTTACTATGTTAACCCTTGGGTTGGGATTTAGCTCAGTTGGTAGAGCACTGCGCTGCAGTCTCTGAGGTCCCGAGTTCGATTCCCAGCACTGCAAAATGGGAAAAGGACACGGCAATCCACTCCCAAGGCAATCCCAAAACAGTCAGCCATTGAAAACCCTATGAGGGTCGTTATGAGTCAGACACGACTCAACGGCACCTAACAACAGCAACAATATTAACCCTTAGGGTCTTCGTGTGGAATATGGGGGGGAGGGCAATATTCACCTGCAGAATATATTCTCTGTGAGAATGAAATGAGATTACATAACTCAATGTCTGGGGTACAGTCATACAGTGAATACTCAAATGTTAGTGGACTCCATCCCTCAGCTGACCTTCTCTCCTTCCCATTTATTACCTCAGGGGTCAGCCCCCTGCCTCTTTCCTACTATCCTTCCTGTGAGGACCACATAAGGAGGAGCAAGGGGGATGGGGAAACAGGGCACAAGGAGAAAAGAAACAGAAAGGGAGAGAGATGCAGAGACAGAACGAGGGGAGACAGAATCAGCGACAGAGAAAAAGAGAGAGAGAAGCAACAGAAAAATAAAGAAGAAATAAAACTATTCTGTGCTTTTCTTTTTCCTTCCCGATTGATTCTAAATGATCTCCGCTTCATTTCAAGGAAATGCTGAACTTGAAAAGAATTCAAAACACAAATGCAAGGAGATATGCACACACATACATATATTTGTTGTTGTTGTTGTTGTTAGGTGTCTTCGGGTCTGACTCATAGTGACCCAATGTACAACAACAAAACACCCCCCAATACTGCACCATGCCTTGCACTATTGTCAGTGTTTCTCTGCTATTCATACATGTAGAGGAAAATAAAGCTATTCAAGAGGGGGAAAAGAGGTGGAGAAAAAATTAATGTGTACTATTTAAAAATAGTATCCAGTTGATTTTTCCCTTTCTTCATTCCAAATTGGAATGGGATAAAATCTGATCTAATAAGGAGAGAAACTGGGTTATCCAGCCTCCTCAGAATTCTTCCTGTAGGTCAGGGTTTTGCCCAGCTACACACAGAGACCTCAGCCAAGGGTCCCATCTGTGTTCTTAGTCACATTATGGAGAGAGAAACATTCTTCCGCACTGATCAATCAGAGGAGACTCACTCTGCCTAAAAGACTAGGCACTCCTCCAAGGAAAATTCCTATGTCCATCTCAACATCACCCTTCTTTAGAAGCGCCTGCATTGTAGCCCAGATCATTGGATCTTTGAAGGGCCTTAGAAATCTCCCCAGGTTACAAACAGGATTAAATGAGACTTGTCGACAACCATTCATTCATTTATTCATGAGTCAAAAGTATTTACCAAGTACCTAGGATGGGCTTGTGGAACACCAAACATTTTATCACAAGCAAAACAGACGTGGTCCCTACCCCCTGGTTCTAATAGCCTGGAAGGGGAAAGAGACACTAATACACATTTTGAAGGAACGCATTGTTAGGCAGGGTGAAAGAAAGGAAAAGGATCCGTTTTGAATAAAAGCAAAACCTGCTTCATGACATGGGCTGTCAGGGAGTGTGTATTGTGGAAGTAAATATTTTATAATGCCTAATGATGGTAAATTCCGGCAGGAGAAAGAGAATCACATGGGTCTGGTGAAAACTGAGAGAGGAGAAGGAGCGATGAGGAGGTGAGAAAATGGATCGAGCCCACAGGGGCCAAGGGGAATTGGGTGGGAGGGGCAGAGAGGAAGGAGAGACCCAGTCATCCCCATCCTGGCTAGATCCATTAAGTATTTTGACCAGTGTGTGCCCCAAATCAGAACTAAATCCTGAGATTGCTGATTCCAAATTAAGTTTCCCCTGGGGAGGAGACTTGAGTTCCAGGCACAGTTCTTGCCTTTATTACCTATTGGAAATGGGAAATTTCCCACTGTTGCAGAATTCTGAGTAAGTCCTCATGATGAAAAAGTAAGCATAAGGGATCTGTGGATTAGAAAGAATAAGGAGCGCCTAAAGATCCTGCCTGCCTGCAGCCGTAGCCCTGTGGCATCCGATCTGTCAGATCTGGGAAGCTAAGCAGGATTGGGCCTGGTTAGTCCTTGGATGGGAGACCTCCTGGGAACACCAGGTGCTGTAGGCTTGGGAGAAGGACCTGGAAACCCCCTCCCAAAAATCAATCCAACACTGAAAACCCTATGAACATCAAAGAAGGACTGACAATAGTGTTTCGCCTGTTGTACACAGAGTCGCTGAGTCAGATACCTACTGGACAGCACCTAACAACAACAACAACAAAGATCCTTCCAAACATACCAGGGGTGAGGTCATCACCCCTCAGGGGAAGGGATTGGTATTCGCCAACACCCGAGTACATTTCTCATCTTCTCCGCTTCACCTGCAGTTTGGGAGGCAGGCACATCTGGGTTTTCGGAGATAAAGATGGGCTGGAGTTTGGATGTGGACTATCTGCCAACATCTGGGCACCAGGATGGTGGTGGTGTGAGGTGCTGTTGAACCTTTAGGAGAGTCCTTAGGTTGTTGACAGCAGACCTTTGAGGGGACTGTGGAGTCCAGGTCTCTTCTTCCTGTCTTTGCCTCCTGGCTCTTGAGGTGAGCAGTTTGCTTGGCCACTTGCTTCCTGCCATTGCCACTCAGAACCCCCGTCAGAGACCGAAAGCAACCTTGGACTGGAATGTCCAAAATCGTGAGCAAAAATAGACATTTCCTCTTACAAGTTAATTAGTTCAGGTATTGTGTGATAGTCACACAGGCTGCCCGACATGGATGTAAAGAGTGATATTGTCCATCCCCAGGCTTAGCGACTGGACATGCCCCCAGCCTTACCCCTGCCCAGAGGTGCTCCTGCAGGCCACTCTCCCCCAGCTTTGGGAACCCATCACCAAGACTCAAGAAGGGCCATCAGATTGTTAATGGAGGTTAAAAGGAAATACTTTTTAAATCATTGCAATTTTGGTGCCCAGGAGTGAGTACTATCCGTTTATCATAATGTGTTTGATTATTACTGCACAATAAAATCACAATACCTAATGAATCAAAAGGATAAATCCTCGTAGTTCATTTCCAGCAGGTTAGGAAGTTAGCTAGGCTTTACTGTATGCCTCAGGCAAGGGTCCTTGGCAAGCAAGCTGTCTGTCAGAGCCGTGGTCACCTCAGGGGTCTACAGGAGATTGACTGCATCTGAGCTCACTGGCACAGTGACGTTACACCTGCAGACCATTGGCTGGAGACATGAGGTTCCTGACGTGCAGCCTGTCCAACAGGCAGATCCAAACATGGCAGCCAAAGAGACAAAGACAAAATGAGCAAACAGAAGTCCCAGCATTGTGGTAACCTCATTTCAGGAGTGACCTCTCATCACATGTGTGTGCTTATCACCAGGGACGAGTCAGGGAGGCCAGCCCACATTTAATTAAACAAAGGGGAGGCTGCAAGGGTTTGAATGCCAGAAAGCAAGAATTGCTGGGAGCCACCGCCCACCATGCCAAGTCCTCCCAGTCAGCAGTTCCCAACTAGCCCATAAAAGGGGGGAAATGGAGAATCTAGGAAAAATGGAAATAAGAACATAGCTAAATAAGGAGTCCTAGGGAGAAGCTGATATTTTATGTCCTCTCTCCATGCTTCTTACAGAACTCTTGCCAAGAAAATGTGGCTCCAAGAAAACCCCTCAGATGATTGTAACCTGCAGACACAGGAGAACCCATTTCTGTTCTGTCCCCAGAGCACAGACACAGCAGGAAGTTTGCTGGCAAGTGGCAGTAGGGTTGTGGAAGGTAAAGGTGAACTCAACGTAAGACTGAAATTCACTGGGATCTTTATCTAAGACCCTATGGTGCCTGAATCACATTTATCAATTGTCCAGTTCAGGATAACCAGAGTGGCCCAAGATGATGGCAGAAACAGGACTCCAAAGGAGTCATGTGCAACCCAGTCTGATATATCAAGAATCCATAAGTTCCCCATATCAAGAATCCATAAGTTTCCATATCAAGAATCCATGTTTCCCATATCAAGAATCCATAGTTTCCCATATCAAAACCCCATATGTTTCCCATATCAAGAATCCATAAATTTCCTATATCAAGAACCCATAAGTTTCCCATATCACGAACCCCATAAGTTTCCCATATCAAGAACCCATAAATTTCCCATATCAAGAATCCATAAGTTTCCCTTGGACCCACTGAAGGTGGATGGATGGGATTTAGCTATTTCAGTGGACAGTTCAGTGACCTCTTATAGGAATCAAATCCCTTCCTCTTGAGTGAGGGCAGGGCTTGGCACTGCTATCACTGGCACAAAAAGGCAAAAGCATTGGAATGTCATCCTGTGGTTCTGATACATTACATAAGACTGGCTTTTTAACAAACTAGGAACTGCCTGCGGCAGTAGCACTATGGAGTCCTATCCTGTAAGAGCTCAGAAGCTAAGCAAGGCGGGGCCTGGTTAGTACTTGGATGGGAGACCGTCTGGGAGCACCAGATGTTGTAGGCCTGGGAGATGGATGCGGCAACCCCACTCCCCAAAATCAATCCGCCATTGAAAACCCTATGAATAGTAGAGAAGCGCTGACAATAGTCTCTTGCCTACTGTGTGTAGGGTCACTGATTGGATACCACTCGACAGCACCTAATGAAAAACTCTAGCAACTCTCCTGGATAGTTGGTGGAAGGGGCCATGCTGAGAAGTTCCTTGTGGGGGCAGGAACTTCAGGTGACCTCCAGGAGCTAAGGGTGGCCTGTAGGACCCGAGGGCAGCTTCCATCTGACAGCCCACAGCAAGCTGAGGTGTAAAACACTGCCTACGCGAGGAAGTGACTTCCTCTGTGGACAGGCTGAAGAGACTTAAGAACAGATTCCTCCCAGGTGCAGTGTCTAGTTGAGACTTTGAATCCTCATGAGATCCTGAGCAGAGAATCCAACAAATCCTTGCCCAGACTCTTTACCCAAAGAAACTGTGAGAAAATTAACATGTGTGCTTTGAAGCGGCCAAGTTGGTGGCAGCTTGCATGCACGAATAGGAAGCTGATACAACCATCTTGATAGTGCCCTGCCTTTGAGAAAAGGCTTTTAGGATAAGAGATCTTCAAAACACTGAAATAAATTTATATACTGGCTCATAGAGAAAAGGTTGCCAGGGACGACGGGTTGCTTATGAGATCCACACAGACTCTCTGGCTCTTATACTCCCCTGAAGAGCAAGGAATTTGGAGCCATGTACCCTGATTTGGAGGCACAGACCCCAGAAGATCCACGCGGTAAAGGCTTGCTCTCCAGGGTGGAGCTATTGGGAGGTGGTGGAACCTTTAGGAAGAGGGTGGGAGGTCCTTAACTCATTGCGGGGTGCCTTTCAGGACCTCGGCATGCCCAGTTGTGCTCTTGCTTCCTGGCTCAGGAGGTGAGCAGTTTGCTGTCATCAATATGCGCTGTCCTCTCCAGAGCCCCAAAACATGGCGCCACCCAATCTGCAGGGAGAACCTCCAGAAAGATCAATCAAGATAACCTTTTTCTCTTTATAATAAATAGCCTCAGGATTTTCATTACACTGATGGAAAGCTGAATAATGCACCCTGTCCCAGAGAAGCCATTGACAACCATGCTGTCTTGTTGTTGTTGTTCTTGTTAGGTGCCTTTGAGCCATGTCCAACTCATAGCAATCCTCCTAGGGTTTTCAATGGCTGATTGTATCGGGACTGCTTTGGGAGTGGATTGCCACGTCCTTCTCCCTTTTTGCAGTGCCGAGGCTTGAATCCGGGTCCTCAGAGAGTGCACAGCAGCACTCCACCAACTGAGCTAAATCCCAGTCCTATTCTGTGTTATTGGTGTTGTTAGGTGTTGTTAATGAGCCTCATAGGGTTTTCAATGGCTGATTATTTGGGGATTGCTTAATGCAGAATCATCCCACTTGCAGTATTCAGAAATCTACATGCCCCTCAGCCTTATCATGTAATATATACTTTCCTTTCCAAAGTTCATGATCCTATGTTCTCCATGTTAGGACAGATAAATAGCCTGCTTCCACTATGTACTGACCTTCTACACAGCTATAATAAATATTTTCATGAAATCCCAAAGACTTTCCTGGCAATGGAAATGGTAACTCATAAAATCTGGAAGGGTGAAGGCAAGAAAGAAGTGATTGTTCTAGATTAAAGAAGACAGAAAGACTTGACAATTGAGTGCAGTTGGTGGCCCTTGCTTTGAATTGTTTTTTGTAGAGGACATCAGTGAGGCAGTTGGTGAAATCTGAAGGTTCTATTTCAGCTTACCTATCATCATGAAATTATTTCAACATAAAAAAAATGTAGGCTGCACAACTTAGACCCTGTCTCAAAATGAAAAATTAAAAATGGACTGGTGGTTCAGTCCAGTGGTAGAGTACTTGCCTAGTATGTGTAAGGCCCTGTGTTCAGCCCTTAGAAAGGATAAAAAACTGAAAAGATAAAATAAATATAGTAAAAATGTTATATTTCATAATAAAAACATAAAGATATGACTGTTCTAAATGTATATGCATTTAACAACATAGCTTCAAAAGGTAAAATCAGAAATTGACTAAAATAAAGGAAAATTCAGGGCGTGACAGCTAAATGAAAATATCTCAGGAATGATTTAGAAAGGAGAGAAAAATTTAAAAGAGAGAAACTAAAAATGCAATTAACAACTTTAACCTGCCTTGTGTGTGCTATATAATAACTTGCACTCTTTTGCTGCAGAATACATAGTCTTCTCAAATTCAGATGAAAGATTTGTCAAAAATCAGAAAAATAAATTTCTACAAATTCACTGTCTCTGGGAAGTAACTGGTGAAGGGATTTAAATCATATAAATAGAAGAGTGTCATGGGCTGAACTATGCTCCTCTCAAAATTGATACATTGAAGCCTTCACCCTCAGTCCCTCAGAAGGTGGCTGTATTTGAAGATAGAGCTCTTTATATAAAGGACACAAGGAAACTCATTTAGTTGTACACTAAAAAGAAATTTAAAAAATAATAATCTGAAACAACAAAAAATTTTGATTAATGTTAAATAAAACTAACCCCTAAGCCAATATGATCGCTGTCTTCTTAAGGAAACGAAATCTGGACACACAAGGAGAGACAACCCAGCAAGGACCATGTAAAAAGGGAGGCTCTTACAAACTTCAGAAGAAACTAAACTTCTAACACCTTGGTCTTGGACTCATAGCCTCCAAACTGTGAGAAAAATGTCTATTGTTCAAGCCCTCTTGTCTGTGGTATTTTGTTATAGCAGCCATAGCAAACTAATACAGGGACTAGCTTTACAATACATACAATTACCAATATCGTTAACAAAGCACCTGAATCTGGAATAGATGAAGAACTACACTTGATACGGAAAAAAAATAATGCAATGCAGGAATGAGCAAGGCAGTTGAATAAAACATCACAAACACACAATAGGCACACAATGTGCTGCTTAAAGCGTAATCAGCACCATAGAAATGCAGATTAAAATGGCCAGAAAGAATGGGAAGCAAAAAAAAAAAAAGACAATAGCCACACAAAATGATGTTGGACTAACGAGGTCCCTCAAACGATTTCTAATTAGAGTACAAATCATTACCAGTGTTTTGAAACCTTCTGGCAGTGGTAACTAGATAAAAACGATATTCTACAGAAGTGATAATAAATCAATTCTTGCTTCATGTACAGTCTTTTTCAATCTTGTAGACAAAATGTACAGAAGAAAATGATACAAACTTTATGGCTGTATTTAATACAAATGTGATAAAGACTAAAATCTGTGTTTTAGCAATCATAAGGGCAGTTACCTTCTGCACTCAGGGTATATTAACGTGTAGGATAGGCCATGAAGGGAGAGTCTAGGCTATTGGGAGTACTTATATCTAAGACCAGTGCACGCTCCTCTGGGAGTGCCTACCTATCCAGCATCCATTGGGGTGTATTTATGAATTTATGCATTGTTATATCTATGTTATGTTTTGTCTCATGATTTTGTTTTATAAAAGAATCTCATTACTTTCTGTCCCAACTGGGTTTTGGAGCTTTTTTGATGTATTGCTATTTAAACATGCCTGGTCTAGTAAAATAAATGAACTTGATCCTTTTTCATCAATACTCACTACAGAAGTTTCAAGTTTTCTCCCTCAAGCAATTTCCCAGTGGTTTCAATAATTATGGACTACTTTTAAAGTTCATATTTTGGTTTTTATTGCTGATATTCTGGAGGTAGTATGAATTTTGATCCTGTGCCCAAAGCTGGCTTCCAGGGCATGAGATCTGTTGAATCTCAGGAGACCCACATCCAGAAGAGCACCACACTTAAGTTAATATTGTCACTTTCTTAAAACTCTTGACTTTGACCTTTGAATTTACATCTTGTAGCTGAAGCCTAAGGGGGCTGGGATTTAGCTCAGTTGGCAGAGCGCTGCTCTGCAGTCTCTGAGGTCCTGAGTTTGATTCCCAGCACTGCAAAAATGGGAGAAGGACATGGCAATCCACTCCCAAGGTAATCCTGAAGCAATCAGCCATTGAAGACCCTATAAAGCTTGCTATGAGTTGGACACAACTCAGCTGTACCTCACAACAAGCTGAATCCTGATGGGAAGTTGGTGCACAGGAAATAGGTACAAGGTAGCTGCCCACCTTTGCTTGATGCCCCATTCAAATATGGCGCTCAGAGCCTCATGAATACACAAGTCCTGGGTGTCCATGATGTGTGGGAGTTCTACAGATCTCAAATCATGGAACACCTAATACATCTACAGACTCATTAAAAGGGCCACCCATTCTATTCAAATCAGAACTTGCAGCAAATAGAAAGCACAATGCATTCCAAGTAACTACAACTAAAGAATCTATTATATCCTTTCTTTTCTGGATCAATTTGCTGTTTAAGCCAAAGCCTGATACCGGAAATTACAACACAGAAGGAGAGGAAAAGATAAGAAAACCTACAGTTCTTTTTCCTTTCTATAATGGTTTAGTTGTAAGTACAATGAGGTAAAAGTGCTAGTAGACAATACAGATGTCAAGAAAAGAAATGAAAAACAGTTGAGTTATTTTTGTGTGATATTTCCATTATTTTGGTGGAATGAATTACATATGAATGCATGAGGCATGAAATACCAATTGGGTAATTTCTGTGATTCTTCATACTAATTAAACACACATTTTTGCATTTAAAATTGCCATTGTGTGTGTGTGTGTGTGTGTGTGTGTGTGTCTGTGTGTGTGTCTGTGTGTGTGTTAGGTGCTGCTGAGTTGGTATCTGACTCATAGCGACCCTCATAGGGTTTTCAATGGCAACTGTATTGGGATTGCCTTGGGAGTGGATTGCCAGGCCCTTCTCCCATTTTTGCGGTGCTGGGAATTGAACTCAGGACCTCAGAGATTGCAGCGCAGTGCTCTACCAACTGAGCTAAATCCCAGCCCAAGATTCCCATTAGATGTTATAAATAGGAAGTGTGAAATTACCATTAACAATTTAAATATTTAGTCTAACTTAGAAAGATAATAGCAAATAAAATACACCAAGACAAGTCATGAGATGCTATGGAAGAAAGGTAAAAGTTTTATATTTTAATATCTTTGACAGTGGCTTTTTTTTTTCTTACTTTTTGACCAAGAGGACATACACTCATTTTGCACCTGGAAGTGAAACTACATGCTGACCTTGCCTGTGTCTTTGCTTGGTATAGGTCTAGCTTTCTTCCTAGAGATATTTCTGCTATTCAAGTCATCATGCAGGTGACTAAGTTCAATCCTATCTCAGCCACTAAATAGAATTTCTGTAATCTACGAAGATAGTGAGCATCTAAAGGTTTCTAGCTCTTAGCACAAACCTCTTTGCTGCCTCTGGGCGTGTACCTACCCCCAAACCTCCATGGACATGTACATCAATATCCCCTGTGACTGAAGTCATGTGCAGTGGCCAGAAATTTCTTTATTTAGTTTTATTTTAGCTAAAGGATTTACATATTTATTTGTTTTGGTATCATTTTGTCTTTTGAACCACATCACATGATTTTTTTTCATGAGAAGAGATGGTACTAGAGCAAATTTTTTTCTGCCATATCTCCAAAAATCTTTCTCAGTATTCTACAATCCCTAAATATTATTTTATTAGTCCTCTACATTGAAAGAATATCAACCTACCTATGCCCAATATCCTCTTGTCCTGAACTTTATGCCCACAGACTTAAGTTAAAAATGTGGCAGTGTTTCTTCTTCTATAGAATTTTCCTATCCTTCATAAAAACTGTCATTACAGCCCTGGTCAGCTGAGTTCTTTTTAGGTAATTCTTAAAAACAGAAAACACAGTAATAATAAAAGAGGTAAATATGCTGTATCTCTAGTGTGTATTCACCATATTTTCCTTTGGGACTCTCTCTGTCTCCAGCATTTCTTCAAGTTTTTCTTCATTATTTTATCAGATGTGATTATATGTCCAACTGGATAAACCAACATAATACTTCCAATCATGTCAAAGGTAATGCTGAAGAAAAGAATCGCTATCTGTGAACATAGCTTAAGTGTGAGGAGAACTATATTTTACCCCTTATATACTGTGCAAATACATAAGGCAACTGTCATAAAGAATTAGGCAAACTGTACTCCACAAAATATTAAGTTTTTACATGAAATCTGTGTTGGTTTATATTTAAAATTGCATTTAACAGCAAGTAACAGAAATAATGACTTCAAATGGAGAAATAAATTTATTCATTACCCCAAAGTCATAATGGGGAGTTTGCTTACCTCATGGCAGTGACTCAACATACCTGGGAATTTTTTGCTTTTCCTGTGTGGTACCAGATAGCTCTGAAACACCAGCCATTACCAATGTTTGTGATTGTACATTTTGCCATCTCTAATGAAACTATGATTTATTTTATATTAGCAAAGGAGAACACATACCAAGTAGGCAATTAATCATAATGTTTAGCCCATTATTATCACTGGTATTTTTGAAGCAATTTATTTGGTTGACATTCATTCAGTGTTTATTATCACATGCCAATGTATGCCCCTTTGCTTTTCTTGGAATTCCAAATTTTACCAGTGGACAGTTGCATCTTAAAAATCCGAAGTACCAGAATCAGTTACTGAGAAGTAGAATCCCAGTGAAAATACTGAAAATCAATAAAATGAATGAAAATAAATAAAACAGATTTTGTGCAACTGGTCCTTGATATTTATTTTAAAATTTTAAAGTGGGCTTTGGGTTGAACATGGAAAAATCTCATGAAAATTCAACTACTGCTTACAAAAATAAGAACTAGCAATTAAAACATTTATTGCAACAATTTGCAAGAATTTCAAATGGAAATAAAACAGCCTGTATATTATGACCTCCTAGCACCCTACAAAGAAGAAAAAAAGTCAAATTGGAAGGAAATGGTTTTATTTGGCATTGAAATAAGAGACAATTATAGCAGTGACTGGAGATACTTTATTTTACTTTTTAGCATTAGAAACATGCAGGCAAAACATATGCCAGTGTGTGGTCTATCACTTAATATACAACCAGCTCAGTTCTGGGAATACTCATTAATGTTTTCATTGTAACATTTAATGCAAAGGTTAGAGATACATTAATCTAGAACTGTGACTACATGTTAATCCAAAAAACTATAGATTTTAAAACAAATTATAAAGGAAGAAGGAATGCTCAATATGTTTCAACCTAATCAGGAACTGCAAAGCAAGCTAGTGTTAAATAATTCAGCAAGGCTCTTGCCGTTGAATTCAGGTATGAGATCGACGGTTCAGTGCTATGGGGAAAAGGAGCGTGAAAGGATTTCACAGGATTGCATGAAGATGAAATAAAGTCTCTCTTGATCTGTTACATCCATTGCTGCTCTTCTGTGAATGAAATGGATTATAGTAATACGAGAATATTGTTTTAAAAGTAGTATGTTGTTGTTGTTAGGTGCTGTCAAGTTGGTATCCAACTCACAGCGACCCTATGTACAACAGGTAAAACAGTATTATCAGTGCTTCTCTGCTGTTCATAGGGTTTTCAATGGTGGATTGATTTTGGGGAGTGGGTTGCCGGGTCCTTCTCCCAAAAACTAGTACAGAAAGTTATAAAATGAAAAGCTGCACTTCCTTGCCCACATTGGCACCCGACCCATACACTCACTCTTCTGAGGCAACTACTGTGCATGATTTCCTTTTCTAGTGTTACCCATCATTTCCTCCATATATATATATATATATATATATATATATATATATATATATATATATATATGTGTGTGTGTGTGTGTGTGTGATACATATATACATATATACATATACATATATATATACATATATATATATATATATATATGACTGTGGCTTTCAGTTGTCCAATTTAGGTGATTCTTGGACTTTCCATCTGAGCAAATCATGGCAAAGTATTTCGCCCATATTTCCTCCATTCTTCTTTAGAATGAGAACTTTCCTGCTTTCCTGCCTTGCAAGTATTAATAGTTACTAAGACTCTCTAGAAACTTTGTATTACCATTTCTATTTCAGTATATGTAATGGGCTTGTTTAGGTCACTTATGTTTTCTGGGGTTAGTTTTGGTAAGTCACATGTGTTAATAAATTTATCCATTTCTTCTGTACTTTCATATTTTGGGGAATACAATCTCTCATAGTAACCCCTGACGATTTTCTGTATTTCATTGTAGTCGGTCATTATGGACATGTTTTCCTTCCTAATAAAAAGAAAGTTTAGGTCATACCAACAGGTGAGCTGCTAAGACCTGACATGGTGATGGTTACGTATAAGGACAACTGAGAAGGTGGTGTAAGAAGATGTTTATCGGTGATAGTCCTGAGATCCACTGTGGGGATGGGGATCGGAGACTATAGTTAATCCCACCACATTTAATTCCTTCCGGTTCCCCCAGGAAAAGAGACACACAGGAACTATGTAGAAATTAGTCGCCAAACTTGAGTGGAAAAGGGGATCTATGAGGTTGAAGGAGGGGACTTACTATCATATCTGAAAGTTCGAAAATCGAGTTCCTGGTTTATAAATATTTTCAGAACATGAGGCTCTGACATGAATCCCCCTGAAAAGAGAAAAATTAAAACCAACCAAGCAGAATAAAACCATAGTGTCCTGGAGGTGCGCTCTGTAACTTTCTCTTCAGGGGACTCTGCTACAGGGATCAGAGCCACCACAGTTTGAGACTCCCTTTAGCGTGGACACCAAGGACAATGACTGGACACAGGGACTGTGCTAGCTGGGGACATTCTTACCCCACTCTTGTTTCCCCTAGAGAGCACCTTTTGTTCCAGTTCTCCATCGGCCTGCCTGGGATAGTCCCAGAACTGCCCTGTGGCCGGAGCTCTCTTTACCTGTTCTTTTCTTCTTGCTCAGCCTTTATAGCTGTCAAATCCATATCATGTTTAGACCTTTCTCCTCCTCTACTCTTTCCTCTACATTCATCCCTTGGGTATATCTCTTCTGTCCCTAATCCTGTCTTGATTTCTGTTTCTTGGAGAATCCAAATTAAAACAGATGCAAAAGCATCAGTTTCTTACTCAAGAACTCAGTGAAAGAAAAGACAACTTCTAACATGACCCCAGCAGCCTATTTTGTTATCCAGTCCTTTAATAAGAAAACTGACCTCTCCATGAGTATTTCGTCAAATTGTTTTCTAAGCCTTCTTTGTCAGAATGGACTAAGACAACCACAGATTGTTCCAAAGGAGGCTAGCAAGTTGGTTATTATTTTAAGGCTTCATCGTAATAAGCAGGGCCACATAGGGTGTTTTAAATTGCTCATTAAAAATAAAAGAGAAAAGAAGAAAATCTTAAAAGCAGCTAGGGGAAAGAGATGTATTATATGTTAAGGTACAATGATATGAATAATCATTGATGTTACAGTGAAACATAAAATACTTAGGAAGAAGTTTAAAGAAAAAAATCATGTAAGACCTATATCCTCAACACCATATTGCTGAGATAAAATAAAGACTTAAGTTAAATGAAAAGAGTCTTTAAGAGGCAAAAAAAAATAAATAAAAAATAAAAAGTAAAAAAAGCAAACAAGAATTGTGTACACATTAAAAATACCATTTAAAATCAAGAAGAAAATAGTGTGTGTTCTGTCAAACAAAAGCTAAACTTGTATCACAGGAATTGATAAATAAGTCTCTAAAGGCTGAAAGGGAAAGGATGCTAGATACAAACGTGGGTTCATAAAAAAGAAAAGACTGGATACAGTAATTATTTTGATATTATTTTACTGTGTTTAAATAACTGTTGACTGCATAAAGCCAAAATGAGAAATCAAAGTACCATTGGGACCAATATAAAAGAAAAAGAAAAAGTTATGATCACAATAGCATAAATGACAGAGTAGGGTAATTTAAATTGTTGTAAGGATCTTAAATTTTATGTAAAGCAGTATAATATTTGTTGTAAATAGACTATAGTTTAAGACACATGTTGTAATCTGTAAAGCGGTGGTCAGCAGAAAATTCAGTAAAGAGCTAAATAACATTTCAAGCTGCATGGCCAGATGGCCACCATTACATCTATTCAACTCTGCTGTTGTAGCAAAACACCAGCAACAATAGACTGCATAAACAAATAGGTATGAATTTGTAGCAATAAATTTTCATTTGCAAATGTAGGTGGCAGGCTGGATTTGTCCCTAAAGCCAGTATTTGCCCATCTCTGCTGTAGGACAACAACCAAAAACTGTATAAGAGGCTTAGTTAGAATGCCAATTGATTTAAAAAAGTAGATACGATAAAGTTTTTGATTGATCCAAAAGAAAGCAGAAAAGGAGAGGAAAAAACACAGCAAAAAAAGAGGCAAATTAAAAAATAAACAGAAAATCATATAGCTAAAACCCAATAATGTAAAACTTACATAGAAATACTTTAATTAAAAGGAAGAAAATGTCACACTGAATAACTTTCAAAAAGAAAGATCTAACTGTATGATACTCATAAGAGATATGATTTATGGATAAGAAAATTATGCCACATGAACATTAAGCATTTAAAAGGTGATGTCACTGCGTTACCAAAGGCCAAAGTAAACTCAATACAGGGATGAAAGGAGAACTGGGAGGAAAGGGGACTTGAGAGCCACGTGCTACTGTAGAGTACAGGGCTTGTCAGAAAAAACACACTTGAACCAGGTTTCCAGTCAAAGTGACAGCCTTTATTTTCTATTGGTTATTAACTGTTGCTGGGTAGAAGACAAATGGTAACATTGCTCCTAGGGGATTGGGCAGGGAAATGCCTGACAGAGCCCTAACAGAGCCAACCAACCAACAAGGGACCACAGGCTTGAAAGGCCCAATGAGGGGTGTCTTCTGGAAAACTCCCAGCACTACCAATCTGGGATTGTCAACACAGCCTCAGATACTATATATATCCCTCATCAGCTAACATGAATTGGGATCCCCAGCTTTCTGGGAGCTGCCTCTGTGCATTCAAGGCTCTGTTTTTATTATCTTTCTTACTTACGCTTTTCCTAGCCACTATTACTTTTCTCAAGACTCAAAATTAAACTTGTAGTCCCATTTGCCTTGTGTGATATCTCAAACTCTATTCTTTGATTTGCTGAACCAACAACTAGGTATCGAGGACCTTACACATCGGGACCAAGGAAGACCCCAGTCCCATCTCTTCTAATAGGGGTATTAAGAGCAATAACAAAGGTTTACCCTGCTGCATGTTTATGAAAAAGTCTGTTTTAGGCTCTTTTTTTCTGTTCTGTTGACTCAGATGTCAATCCTACATCTGTATCATGTTGTTCTGATTATTGTGTCTGTAGAGACTAACAACAAACAACAACAAGAGAAAATCTTCAAATGAGTAAATGGAAACTGTCCATTTTGTTGTTTTTCACAATGTCTTAGGATATGATGGATTCTTTGCATATCATATACCTTTTAAAGGATATCAAGGAAAGCTCTGTGGACATTGATCCGGATTGCCTTGATTTGTCAATCGACTTGGGGAGAATTGCCATGTCAATGATGTCAGTCCTTCTAGCTCTCCAGTATTGGTATTCTGACACAAAGATCTCCATTTTCATTTCTCCTTTAATTTATCTCAGCTGTATTTTATATTTTTAAGTATAAAGATCTGGCATGTTTTCATTAAATTTATTCCTAAGTAGTTTATATTTTTGGATGCTGTTACTAATAGCATTTCAAACTTTCTAAAATGTTGCTCATAGTATATAAAACCCAATTTATTTTGGTGTATTGGCCCATTTTCTCATCAACTTTCTAAACTCATTTATAAACCATGTGTGGGAGTGAAGTAATAAAATTTTTCTCTCTTGCTGGATTCACTTCTCTAATATTTCATAAAGTGTTTTGTGGGTCTATTCCTGAAGGATATTCATCTATAGTTTTCTTTTTTTGTGTGTCATCCTTGTAGGTTTTTGTATCAGGGTGATGTTGCTTTAGAAAAACAATGGGAAATTATTTGTTTCAAATCCTCTATCATTCTAAAACAATTCAAGATTGGTCTTATTTGCCCTTTCAATGTTCAATAGAATTCACATTTAAAATCATTTAAAGCTGGAATAATATTTGTTGGAAAACTGTGATGTAAAGCCATTAATGTTATTTATTGAAATTGTATTTTTAAAATTATTATGTGAAAGTTTAAAAAAGGGTTTAAAAAGGGTTTGGAGGTTGAGGCTCAGTGAGCAAGGCCCTAGGTTCAATCCCTCAGTACCACAAAAAAAATAAAAATAAAAACTAAAAGTTAATGAGTTATGTATATAGGGGTGTGTATATATTTATTTTCATTATTTGAATACCAGAATTATTTTATCAATACTGTCGTATG